>JAXIVJ010003722.1:0-90759 GCA_036785665.1 Chirona hameri | reverse complement strand
GTCGCTGACGACGCTCGACCTAAGTAAAGCTTTTGACAGCGTCGATCATGGCGTCCTCCTGGACAAGCTAGAATGGTACGGAGTGTGCTCGGACTGGTTCCGCAGCTATCTGCGAGACCGGAAACAGATGGTAGCGGTGCGGATCAGACCTAATTCTCCCATTGACCCACGGCGTCGCCAGGGCTCCATAGTCGGACCATCCTCTTCCTTATCTTCATCAACGACATGTCCACATTCCTTCCCCATGGCCGACTCCTGTCCTATGCCGATGACACTCAACTCCTGGACACTCCCCTCTCGATGTCATCAACTTATCACACCTGAAGGCCGCGTCGAGGAGTCCATCATACACCTTCAAGATTGGTTTCTGTCCAACTGTCTCAAAATGAACCCTGACAAAACCATTTCATCATCTTTGGTACAAAATCTTCCATAAAAAAGACATCGAGCTTCCACATCACCTTATCACGCTCACGCATCCCGCATGTTCCACCGTGAAGGTCCTGGCATGGTCCTGGACCAAGGTCTGACCTGGGAGCCACATATATCGACGGTGGTTCGCAGATGCACGCTATCCTTATATCCCTCTACAAAATTCCGCACTATTTCACACCCAAAGCCTTGAGCTCCTGGTACAGGCTCACGTTTTCCCCCACATTTTGTACTGTCTCTCCGTTTGGGGCGGGGCCGCCCAATGCCATCTGTCACGGATTCAGAAAACTATCAACTTTGCGGCGAGACTTGTCCTCTGGGGTGCGGCGCAGTGAGCACATCTCACCTGTCCCTCATCTCGTTAGGGTGCTGAGTGCGAGGGAGATGGTGCATCATCGAGGACTGCCTCAAAGTGTTTAGTGCGCTTCATGACCACAACTGCCCGCCAGCCCTGAGAGCTCTTTTTGTCAAACGATCCCCAGGTATCCCGAGGGAAACGAGAGCTGTAGCCGCGGGGAGAGCTGCAGCTGGAAAGATGTCGCCTGTCAGCCACGCAGAGAAGCTTCCATATAGGGCCGCGCGTGCGTGAAATTCTCTCCCAGCTAACATTACCGAGGTGCGGAGTCGCGAGTCGTTCCTGCGTGCCATGTGTCAGCCAACATGAATTACAATCGGATGTCCGTGTTGTTTTTCACATGCATCGTGACCGTGACCGTTCCCATAGTGTATGAGTAAATGTATGTCACCCTTACCTACAATGCACAGGGTTCATAATACGTGGACGAAACTTAATAAACGAAACGAAACGAAACCATATGCATGACGTCATACATTGTCCTGAAGTTGTGTATGGCCATGAAGGGGAAAAGAGAAACATGTCCATTTCTCAACGGATATCCATCTATCGTCCAAACAAATGTCATATTTGTGATTTTCAGCTCAATATATAACCAATATATAACCAGTATAACCAATTTGTAAGACATTTTTCAAGGTGACCTATTCCCTTTAAACATTGTGTATGCCAGGTTACAGACTATTTATTTACGAATGAAGTCAATACACTGTATTCGTACATTCAAAACGTCATAAGGTAAGATGGTCGTTTTCCTCTGTCAAATACAGATATGCTTACGTTACTCTACCAACACAGTACCATTTGCAGCTACAGCCTACAACCTTGATTCATAGTAGTACATGTAAAATGTTTTTAACCGAAGACATTCTGATGATTCCAATTTTTGTGACAACATTTTTCACTTTCCGGATATCCGGAATACGCTGAGACCCCGGTATCGCAGCTATGCATATATCTCCACACTCCCACACACAGCGGATACCAAGCGCAGCACTATTATGAAGCGCTCACTGACGTCAAGACACATCTAACGCTAAGCTCACTGCCGCTGCTGGGCTTCATTCAGTGCTGACAAGCAGGCGCTCTGACCCGGCGATCCACCGCTCCGTCCCACCCTCCGTCGACTGCCCGGCTCGTCGGCGCCCCCCCCCCCCCCCCCCCAGCCCCCCAGCCCTCTGGGCAGCCCTGGTGATTGTGGCGCCCCGGCCTCCGCCTCCTAAGGGCAGCTCCGGCTGTTGGTGGCGGTCCTAATTGTGGCGGCTCCAGCCTCCTTATGACAGCCCTGGTGCTGGCTGGCGGCGCCAGCCTTCTCAGGCAGTCCCGTCTCTGGTGCCCCCTCAGGGCTCCATAACGCGGCCGATGAATAGCGTGGCTCGCCGTCCTCTCGTCGCGCAGGACGAAGAAGAACGGACGATCCACGATGAACGGCTCCGGTTTCGGCCCTCAGCATGCGGTAGCTGAAGCCCAGGGCTGTCGGCATACAATGGTCATGGTCACCAGATGGTGCATGCTATAGTTGAGTGATCGAGACAAGTATAAGCGGTCGATCTTTTCTTGATGCATAAAATCGCAATCACATGGAAATCATACTCTAGTGACATCGATTATTCGCAGCCGAATACAATCAATAAACTCCAATTCAATATAATGTTCATACAAAATACGGTGAAAGAACTGCTGGAACACGGAAAAAAGTTTGAAGTTCTATTTGACGTTTTCAGTAGCGTCAAATATACTTTCACAGTTACAAGACAAGGCGCGGTGGCCGTCGTGCCCCCTACCTGTGGCGGCGGTGGCCGTCGTGCCCCCTACATGTGGAAGCGGTAGTCGTCGTACCACCTACCTGTGGCGGTGGTGGTCGTCGTGCCCCCTACATGTGGCGGCGGTGGCCGTCGTGCCCCCTACATGTGGCGCGCCGGTGGCCGTCGTGCCACCTACCTGTGGCGGCGGTGGCCAGTCGTGCCACCTACCTGTGGCGGCGGTGGCCGTCGTGCCACCTACCTGTGGCAGCGGTGGCCGTCGTGCCCTCCTCGGTCACCTCGATGCCCGCCTTGTGAACGGCGTCACTGACGTAGATTTGGTTGTGGCAGTGATGCCACGGAGGTTCGCTTCAGTCGCGCTGAATAGGTCGGTCATACCCATCTGCGGAACACAGGCGCCCCCATGTGTCCAGTCAGCAGACCAGAGCGACTGGGTCGGAATGGTGCAGCCCGGCGGAGCGACGGGGTAGGAATGTGCAGCCCGGCGGACAGAAACAGTGGGGTAAAACTGTCACCTTCCCGGCGGACAGAAACAGTGGAGAAAAACTGTCACCTTCAGAATGGTGATGTGCTACGACCGTCTGTCTGCGAAATATTTAAGTCTAAAACGTAGACAGAGTATCAAATGATGTGATTTGTTTTGCGAAGTATCGAAGTTAAATAGGAGACATAGGTATGAATGTGTGTCTGTCATGTCCATATACTGAGGTTGAAAACACAATTGTATTGACAAAGTAGCGCCTGCATTAATATAAGAGACGTTTGAACACTGAATGTTCCCATGCTGAAAATCCCAGCATAGAAAGAAATAGTTACAAATAAAGAAAGCCAGTGAAAAACTGCAAATGGTCCGCTAATTTAAAACCCAGTTAAAATGGGGGGGGGCAATAGGAACACAAAACTTGTTAAAACACACTTGCCTTTGTCAACGTATCCTTCAGGTCCATTTTCTGCTGCATTTTAAACCTGGGCAGCTGTACCTCGACATCATCGTCGCTGTTCAGGCTCCAGGTGAGACCTTCAAGGTCGACCGTCTGTATTTTGGCGTCCAGCTGGTGGATGCATCCATTTTGTTCGCAGCAGAATCAACATGCTGATTTGCTCACCCTGAAGTGTATCGTGCACCGGAAGGTCGGGGCTGTGATTCGGAATATCCGACACACATAAACACACACAATAGATCGTGATAAAAATAGATAACATTGTACTGGATTGATTCTTTTTTTTCGCGCCGTTTCCTGTACCTTATAGGGCAGCTTCAGCACGCGCGCGGCCAGACTGCCGACGCGTCCGACGGGGAAACTGCTTCTTTGTTTTCATCATCTGCACCGGCCGGGTGCCGGACGGCGCGTGGAAGTCAGCCTCAGCCGTCTCACTCCGGTTGAACTTCATCAGCCAGGCGCCCTTGAAGTAGATGGCGTTTACCATCACCAGATTCAGGTTGGCGCTCATTTTACCTGAAGGATGGTGCCGGAGACGGTCACGCGAGGGTTAAGCGGAGCACTTGGTGACGCTTCAAGCCTATCTACCTGGCATGCATATATTCGAACAAACTTATTGAAAACACTTCGGAGGTGATAGGAAGCAAAATTTAAAATATGTGTTAGTGTAAGTTAACCCGCTGCACGCTTCAAGGCTCTGCCTGATTACTGTCTGCCGCAAGACCACAGTTCATCGGAATGGAGCCCCGCCGACACCGCTCACACTGGGTTCCCTCAGGTCAGCACCACTCACTGGGTTCCATCAGGTCAGCACCGCTCACTGGGTTCCATCAGTCAGCATCACTCACTGGGTTCCATCAGGTCAGCACCACTCACTGGGTTCCATCAGGTCAGCATCACCCACTGGGTTCCATCAGGTCAGCACACTCACTGGGTTCCATCAGGTCAGCACCACTCACTGGGTTCCATCAGGTCAGCACCACTCACTGGGTTCCATCAGGTCGGTGATGTGACCGCCCGTATCCTTCTTCACGTTCTCGTTGATCTGGCGGCGGCCCTGTTCGGGCTCAGTGAAGTCGAGCATCTTCAGTTTGGCGCCGAACATGCGCTCCACGCGGTTGGAGAACCTCTGCCGCATCTGGAGAGCCGCTCGGCGGCGTACATCCTGTTCGTCATCTTCACTGACACGCCGCGCCGGTAGCGCTTCTGTGGGGAAGAGAGGCGGCACGTGGCGGTCAGACGGCGGAGGGGGGGGGGGGGGAGGGTGTGCGGTGAGACGGGCAGAGCTGCGCGGCGAGCGGCAGTGGCGGATCCAGGGGGGGGGGAGGTCACGGGGTCATGACACGGGCAAAAAAAATCCGAGTCGCTACGCAGCGCAAATAATCCAGTGTTCCTTAAACCAAGGGTACCACCGCGCCGGTGTACCAGGGGCACCACCGTGCCGGTGAACCAAGGGGCACCACCGCGCCAGTGAACCAAGGGTACCACCGCGCCGGTGTACCAGGGGCACCACCGCGCCGGTGAACCAAGGGGCACCACCGCGCCAGTGAACCAAGGGCACCACCGCGCCGGTGTGCTAGGGGCACCACCGTGACGGCAGACGACACTGTGGGGCGAGGGGAGGCACCGGGGAACTGTGCCTCCTTGAATCCAGGAGTGCAAACAATCGTCTGTTGCCGCCATGCAATCGCAAGCATTGGTCGCTGGAAGAAGAAGAAAATCGCGAAATGATGCTAAATTAAAATTGTTCATTAAGTCAAAAATGTCCTTTCATGCCTCCCGTCCTTTGGGCTATGAAGGGACACCAACGTGCATTTATACCAGAGGCAACAACGTATCGGAATCAAAGGAAACTGAGGGCCCCTTGGGCTCATAATATAGATTATAGAACCTTTCGATTTTTTTTAGGGCGTAGATATCCAGACAAAAAAAATAAAGCAAAAAATTCCGCGCCACTACGCGGCGCAAATCAATCAGTGTTCTTTTCCAGTACACAAGGGTCTAATATAGACTACACACTGACCGCCGCAGGGGAGGGGAGGATATGGAGGTCATGGCCACACCTTTGGCCTTAAAGGAAATAGTTCACTTTGGAAATGTTTTACCAAAAACGATTTGATTATATATTTTAATACAATTTATTTTTATATTGTCAAAAATGGCCTTATATCGCGCCGATTCAGGACATAAGGTCGTAAATTTGTATTGTTTATCAAAACTATATGCATACTCTCTGAGTCAGAGTCCTGACGTCACGCGAATGTAAAAAATGGTTCAGCCAATCAGATTCTAAAATAGTCGCGTAAGGATAGACTCGCATTGGAGATGTGCCAACCGGCGGCCGGCGTTCGCTTGCTAGCACCAGCTGCAAGCTGATTGGATGATGGTATAGCCTCTGCCCGGGCTAAAACCAGTACAACATTCTTTCGCCAGCACCGCATTCCTTCGCTAAAAAATCAAATATATTCGGCGGGAAAGTCTTTTCAGTCAAGAAAACTTCCAGATAGGGGTTTCCCAACACGGGCTACAAAACTGCTATCTCAGTTTAAAACTAATGTTGAAGGTGAACTATTTCCTTTAAAGGGAGTGTGCCTACTCACATCGCTTATTTGGGGTTATTGACACTGGTCTATAGCACATAATTTTCTGAATTGACCCGTGACTTTGTTTCTCCAGATTCGCCCTAGTTGCTGAGATATTCCAAAGACTCCAGGAACTTTCTGGGAGAAAAAGGTTATCGGGTAGACTCCAGAGGGCTTCCGCTACTAGAAGCACTGCCTGCAACTATCGATTAAACTGCTAGCATATTGTTAGCGCCGGCCGATAGCAATTCAACAAAACAGCTCGTGCACGCTGATAGCAGCAGCCGAACAGAAACTGGACGGCCATCATGTTTTCGATGATGGCCGTTTCGATGATGGCCGATGGCCATTTTTTAAAGGAAGATATCAATTTGGAGCTACGAAACTTGCACATAATAAAGTTCACAGTGGCAAGAACGTGCTGTGCAAAACTCGTCTTTCTATCTTGCATGGTGTGACCGTAATTGTATCGTTTTATGTGCGCCGTTTTACATAGCATCACCATAGTGGCAATCGTATAGATATCGAAACAAAAAATAAACAAAAAACAGTTTAAGTGAAAATGCAACTAAAGTGGCTCCAGATATGAATTTCATCATATACCTACAACAATCAAACCAATAGCTACTTACCGTATTAAAAATATTTTTGACATTCCAAAACAGTAGGCACACTCCCTTTAAATGAGGGGGCAACATGTCTTTTGACACCACCTTTTGCTCCAGACATATTTCCTGGTTTTGACCCTGAATCCTGGTTCCAATAGCAAAAATTAGTTCTCCAACACGCTCAAAACCTCACATTTTGGCGCCGCTTCAAGGCGCAATAATAGTTTATACCATGCATAGGACCTACTGCTTGTAAAAAAACAGTTTCCAACCCCCCCCCCCCCCTCCCCGTCACGAACCTTGGGTTCCCTCTTGGTCAATTCCTGATCAGCCATCTGGGGCCGCCCTTGACTGTACAAATAATATATTTTAGCACCATCCGTGGCACTTTAACCATCGCCCTACGGGAGCTTTTTTCACCTTCGCCCTAAGGGGCGGCTGACAGCCCCCCCCCCCCCATATCAACTTCCAAACCAAACAACTTAGAGCAATGCGGTAAGCACCATCATATTTCCTGTCATGAGAGGAATCTAACAGCATGCGATTTTTAGGTTTCAGGTCAACGGGTGACCTTCCAGGTCAAGTGAATGACCTCGGATTTACCACGTCCAGAACAGCGATTTTGCTCTTCAGAAAACCTCAAAATTAGAAATTGATAAATGTAAATAAAAGGCATGTTCCTAGACCAGTTTTGGCTGAGAAATACAAAAAAAAAGTAATTATTTGTTCGTATCTTGTAAAAAAAGATAAAGTTACTAAAAAAATGATGCCATGACTTTCTTACACTTAGGGAGCTGTCACTCAGTCAAAAATACAGATATTGCTTTGAAATTTTATATGGATATTGCTCATACTAAGTTCTCTCACATATATTCTGGTTTTTCTAACATCTTTGAAAGTTCTGATTTTGTGGGGATTTTTTTTTTAAAGTTGCATTTTTATTTTAGGGGTCAAAAACCCAAAATTTTGCAAATCCGAGATTGCCATTTTAAAGAAAATGCTATTTTATATCTTTGGTTAATTGTGTTTGCAATTTACAATACAACTCTGTTTTCTACTATTGTTCAAATATTTATCGTTTTTCCACCAACATGACGTCATCAAAACATGATTATCTCCCAAACTGCTTAAACCAATTTAAATTAAATTTTCACAGCATACGTATAATTGTTGTAAACTCCGCCCGCCCCCCCCCCCCCCCCCGCCGTAGGGCTAGGGTTAAATGATGGAAAGGGTACGACTGATATTGCAAATACCTATAGCCAACGTTGTCAATAAAAAAAAAATGCTGAAATAGGGGTACCCTAAAAATATAGTGGACCAAATCCGTTGATTTTTCAGATTTGGGTATAGGTAGGGGCACCACTGCAATTGGTGGCCCACCCCCTGGAAGGTTTTCTGGATCCGCCCCTGGCGAGCGGCGATAGGTCTAGACTTCGACGTAGAATCCGACTAAACAGGCTTCGCTAATGGTTATTTTCACATCCGGCTGTGCTGAACAAGATGCCCACCTGACAGCATCGTCGCTACGTTGGCGATGGTTCAGGATACAGATCATGTTTATTTATGAATGAAGACGATGGCAAGCGCTGCGTTACAACGCGCTTCAATTTAATGGGACAGCCCTACCTTGTGAGAATGATGTAATAACGGCGTAACAACACATAGATCATCGCTAATATTAAAGAAGAAGACGACGAATATTATACACTTTTATTATAATGCAAATTTGTAGTAATAATGTTCTGTCTTTTCAGATTCCCACTAATATTTTGAAAATGGAATAGGCTAGCTGAGTGCACAACAGCTGGACAAACGCCACCCTACTGCCTCCATATCACTATAAGTTATTCGTATTCGTCGTACCTGTATCCAGCGCAGCAATCCGCGGTGTCCGCGCAGGACCTTCTTCTTTGGGCCCTGGAAGCCCAGCACATCCTCCATCTGCTGCGATGTGTTGCCTCTGCTGCCGGCGTACGCCATGGCTAGAGCGGTGCCGATGCTTATCGGCGAGAAGAAAATATTGGACGCCTCATTTTGTTGTGCCATCAGCTGTAAGAGACCAGAGGCGACAGAGAAGTTAGCAATGTTGGTCAGTTAAAGTTAATAGATGAAGATGACCGAGCAGAGGACCTTCGGGTATGCACACAGTCTGCGACGCTGAAATTTGTCGAGGAAATTGTATCGAGCGACAAAAGATGTCAGAGTATTTGAAATGGTGAATGGCCTGATTGAAGAAGCTCACTTAAAGAAAAGCCGACTATGATATATTCCGCCACTTACTAGAGGGCTATTGTATCACTCGTGATTTCGCGATATCTCGTATACCTACCTCCAGGGGCGTAGGCAGAATTTCTCCCATTTCTCCCAGGGGGCCAAATGGGAAAAAGGGGCCCTCGTAGCCAAGGGGGCCCACATAATTAAAACAGTACAGTATGTTGTATGTTGTAAAACAACGACAAATGACTTTCGACAACGACACAAACATATATTTATTTTTGGGAGTCAAAAACTGAAGAAAAAAAATCGAAAATCCGTGGTACGCATTTTCAATATAATGTCATTTCCTTTCTTTCGGCGTTTGATATTTGCAATTTGCTTCAAAACTCGATTTTCTACTATTTTTCAAACATTTATTGTTTTGCCTCCAAAAACAGCTTGACATGACGTGATTAAAACGTCATTATCTCCCAAAGTGCTCCACCATTTGTATTTAAATGTTTTGATAAGACGAAGAACTGATGCAGCATAAGGTAGTGAAAGGTTGACGTCGATACCTATCATTGTTTTCAAGTTATTGAGAAAATCAGGGAGGGTGGAGGCAGATTCTGCTACCTCCAGCGGAGCGCGGGTTAATCAAAATAATATCCTGAATCTTCTTCAATTCGGATTAAGAAGCAACACAGTACGTACCTACATGCCAATTGTGCACATGTACGATGAAGTTACAAAATATCTACAAAATAACGAAATAACATGCTTCGAAATAATCTATATAATAAATATATTTATTAATAACGTTATAGTTATATATAGTTATCTCTATATTATAAATCCTAAAAGATGACCCGCCGCCGCCGCCGCCGCCGCCGGGGTGACTCCCTAAATCGGTTCCTGTGCAGTCGTCTCATGAGTTATGAGGTTGATTTTTTTCAGGACTTAAGGGTCCCGTGATTCAACAGGTCGTATCAAGTTTTAGTGTTGATCCGACTGACGGTGCGGCGTCGGCACGTGCGCGCGTGCGCCATTCGTTTAACATGGGAAACGCGACATTGTGAAATCGCGAAAAACGGGCAAGTTTCGCCCGGTTCCCCGGCCGCTTGCTCGGCAACCGAAAGTCCCAGCAATATGCGAGCAACACTATGTGATAGATAATCCATTGGCCTTGCGTATAGAATGTTGTCCAGAGCGATACGTGTGCCACGTGCAAAGTTGTGACCACTTTCATGATAAAATTGGCATATTCAGGATTTAAATTGGTGCTCGGAAACCGTTCGACGTAGAACGCTGATCCGGGCACCATTTTGCAGGCGCAGTGACCGTCTTCAAATTATATTTGTTACTCAAAGCTGTGAGACTAATAGTTTGGCGTCGAAGTTGAAATGCAATATTTTTGGACAATTTAATCCTTCACACCGCCGTAACACCCAAAATGAGGACAAACTTGACCGGCAAATTTACACAGACGGATAGCGCCGTTCTTGCTGACCTATATCCACCCAAAATATTATGTAAATCGCTCATAGGTAACTTATGCTGAAGTCAAATGTAAACGATTACCGACGCTAACGTTGCGAAATAATTGCGTCGAATAAAATAGCATCGTTTAAGTTTGCCCAAGACTGACACTGCCGCAGTCAAATTCATCAATGAGCGAATGACTAGCAGACGTCGCACCTCCCCCCCCCCCCCCCCCCGGGGAGATTTTGTTGAAGCCGGTTGACATATTTCAGGCATGTAAACCGCTAAAATGTTTTGGCAGAGACTGCGACACGGGACCGAGATAAGGTAAGAACATATGGGAACGAAATACGCCAACAAGATACGGCAACTGGGTACGAGAAAGGGATGCTGTGACGAGATACGGGAACAGGATACGGGAATGAGATACAGTAACTAGATATTGTAAGAAGATATCGGAACGATCTACGAGATACGGGAATGAGATACGGGAGCGGGATATGGGATACGGGAACGGGATACGGGAACTGGACACGGGAACGGGATACGGGCACATCATACGGGAACGGGATACGGGCACGGGATACGGGAACGGGATACGGGAACGGGATACGGGAACGGGATACGGGAACGGGATACGGGAACGGGATACGGGAACGGGATACGGGAACGGGATACGGGAACGGGATACGGGAACGGGATACGGGAACGGGATACGGGAACGGGATACGGGAACGGGATACGGGAACGGGATACGGGAACGGGATACGGGAACGGGATACGGGAACGGGATACGGGAACGGGATACGGGAACGGGATACGGGAACAGGATACGGGAACGGGATACGGGATACCGGAACAGGATACAGGAACAGGATACGGGAACGGGATACTTGAACGTGATACGGGAACGTGATACGGGAACGTGATACAGGAACGTGATACGCGAACGTGATACGGGAACGTGATACGGGAACGTGATACGGGAACGTGTCACGGGAACGGGATGCGGAAACGGGATACGGAAACGGGATACGGGAACGAGAACGGGAACGGGAACTGGAGAGGGAGCGGGACACGGGATACGGTATACGGGATACAGGATGCGGGAACGAGATACGGGAACGGGATACGGGAACGGGATACGGGAACGTGATACGGGAACAGGATACGGGATACGGGAACGGGATACGTAATACGTAATACGTAATACGTAATACAGAATACGGAATACGGAATACGGAATACGGAATACAGAATACGGAATACGGAATACGGAATACGAGATACGGAATACGGAATACGGATACGGAATACGGAATACGGAATACGGAATAATGAATACGGACACCGGAATAAGGAATACGGGAAAGTGGAAACGGCTAGCATATATAAATAAGCTGGCTATATAAATTGCGCATCGCGCAATAAAGGCTATCTAGTCTCTATATTATAAATCCTAAAAGATGACCCGCCGCCGCCGCCGCCGCCGCCGCCGGAGTGACGCCCTAAATCGGTTCCTGTGCAGTCGTCTGATGAGTTATGAGAGTGATTTTTTCAGGACTTTTGGGTCCCGTGATTCAACAGATCGTATCAAGTTTTGGTGTCGATCCAACCGACGGTGCGGCGTCGGCACGTGCGCGCGTGCGCCATTCGTTTAACATGGGAAACGCGACATTGTGAAATCGCGAAAAATAGGCAAGTTCCGAGCGGTTCCCCGGCCGCTTGCTATGTAACCGAGAGTCGCAGCGATATGCGAGCAACACTATGTGATAGATAATCGATTGGCCTTGCCTATATAATGTCGTCCAGAGCGATGCGCTTGCCACGTGCAAAGTTGTGATCACTTTAATGATAAAATTGGCCTATTCAGGATTAAAATTGGTGCTCGGAAACCGTTCGACGTAGAAGGCTGAACCGGGCACCATTTTGCAGGCGCAGCGACCGTCTTCAAATTAGATGTGTTACTCAAAGCTATGTGACTAATATTTTGGAGTTGAAGTTGAAATGCAATATTTTTGGACCATTTAATGCTTCACACCGCCGTAACACCCAAAACGAAGACAAACGTGACCGGCAAATTTACACAGACGGATAGCACTGTTCTTGCTGACCTATATCCAACCAAAATATTCTGTAAATCGCTCATAGGTAACTCATGCTGAAGTCAAACGTAAACGATTACCGACGCTAACGTTGCGAAATAATTGCGTCGAATAAAATAGCGTCGTTTAAGTTTGCCCAAAACTGACACTGCCGCAGTCAAATTCATCAATGAGCGCATGACTAGCAGACGTCGCACCTCCCTCCCGGGGAGATTTTGTTGAAGCCGGTTGACATATGTCAGGCATGTAAACCGCTAAAATGTTTTGGCAGAGACTGCGGCACGGGAACGAGATACGGTAAGAAGATATGGTAACGAAATACGGCAACAAGAAACGGAAACTGGGTACGGAAAGGGATGCTGGAACGAGATACGAGAACACGATACGGGAATGAGATACGGTAACTAGATATGGTAAGGAGATATCGGAACGGTGTACTAGATACGGGAATAAGATACGGGAGCGGGATACGGGAACGGGCCACGGGAACTGGCTACGGGAACGGGCTACGGGAACGGGCTACGGGAACGGGCTACGGGAACGGGATACGGGAACGGGATACGGGAACGGGATACGGGAACGGGATACGGGAACGGGATACGGGAACGGGATACGGGAACGGGATCCGGGAACGGGATACGTGAACGGGATACGGGAACGTGATACGGGAATGGGATACGGAAACAAGATACGGAAACGGGATACGAGAACGGGGACTGGAGTGGGAGCGCGATACGGGATACTGGAACGGGATACGGCAACGGGATACATGAATGGGATACGGCAACGGGTACGGGAATGGGATGCGGGAATGGGATACGGGAATGGGATACGAGAATGGGATACGGGAATGGGATACGGGAATGGGATACGGGAATGGGATACGGGAATGGGATACGGGAATGGGATGCGGGAATGGGATACGGGAATGGGATACGGGAATGGGATACGGGAATGGGATACGGGAATGGGATACGGGAATGGGATACGAGAATGGGATACGGGAATGGGATACGGGAATGGGATACGGGAATGGGATACGGGAATGGGATACGGGAATGGGATACGGGAATGGGATACGGGAATGGGATACGAGAACATGATATGGGATACGGGAACGGGATACGGGAACGGGATACGGGAACGGGATACGGGAACGGGATACGGGAACGGACTACGGGAACGGAATACGGGAACGGAATTCGGGAACGGAATACGGGAACGGAATACGGGAACGGAATACGGGAACGGAATACGGGAACGGGATACGGGAACGGGATACGGGAACGTGATACGGGAACGGGATACGGGAAAGGGATACCGGAAAAGGATACGGGAACGTGATACGGGATACGGGAACAGCAACAGGCACGGAATACGGGAACGGGGTACGAGATACGGGAGACGTGATCCAGAATACGGGATACGGGACACGTGATACGTGATACGGGATACAGGATTCGGGATGCGGGATGCAGGATGCATGATGCAGGATGCAGGATGCGGGATGCGGGATGCGAGATGCGGGATGCGGGATGCGGGATGCGGGATGCGGGATACAGGATACCGGAATGGGATACAGGAACGGGATACGGGATACGGGAACGGGATATTAGCTGGCTATATAAATTGAAGGCTATATAAATTGCGCATCGCGCAATACAGGCCCTCTAGGGCCTGTATTATATAACCGGGCACCATTTTGCAGGCGCAGCGACCGTCTTCAAATTATATGTGTTACTCAAAGCTGCGTGACTAATATTGTGGCGTTGAAGTTGAAATGCACTATTTTTGGACCATTTAATGCTTCACACCGCCGTAGCACCCAAAACGATGACAAACTTGACCGGCAAATTTACACAGACGGATAGCGCCGTTCTTGCTGACCTATATCCACCCAAAATATTATGTAAATCGCTCATAGGTAACTTATGCTGAAGTCAAACGTAAACGATTACCGACGCTAACGTTGCGAAATAATTGCGTCGAATAAAATAGCATCGTTTAAGTTTGCCCAAGACTGACACTGCCGCAGTCAAATTCATCAATGAGCGCATGACTAGCTGACGTCGCACCTCCCTCCCGGGGAGATTTTGCTGAAGCCGGTTGACATATTTCAGGCATGTAAACCGCTAAAATGTTTTGGCAGAGACTGCGACACGGGAACGAGATACGGTAAGAAGATATGGGAACGAAATACGGCAACAAGATACGGAAACTGGGTACGAGAAAGGGATACTGGAACGAGATACGGGAACAGGATACAGGAATGAGATACGGGAACTAGATATGGTAAGGAGATATCGGAACGGTATACAAGAAACGGGAATGAGATACGGGAGCGGGATACGGGAGCGGCATAAGTGAACGGGATACGGGAACAGGATACGGGAACGGGATACGTAAACGGGATACGTGAACGGGATACGTGAACGGGATACGGGAACGTGATACGGGAATGGGATACGGAAACAAGATATAGAAACGGGATACGGGAACGGGGACTGGAGTGGGAACGCGATACGGGATACTGGAACGGGATACGGCAACGGGATACGGGAATGGGATACGAGAATGGGATACGGGAATGGGATACGGGAATGGGATACGGCAATGTGATACGGGAATGGGATACGGCAATGGGATACGGGAATGGGATGCGGGAATGGGATACGGGAATGGGATACGGGAATGGGATACGGGAATGGGATACGGGAATGGGATACGGGAATGGGATACGGGAATGGGATACGGGAATGGGATACGGGAATGAGATACGGGAATGGGATACGGGAATGGGATACGGGAATGGGATACGGGAATGGGATACGGGAATGGGATACGGGAATGGGATACGGGAATGAGATACGGGAATGGGATACGGGATTGGGATACGGGAATGGGATACGGGAATGAGATACGGGAATGGGATACGGGAATGGGATACGGGAATGGGATACGGGAATGGGATACGGGAATGGGATACGGGAACGGGATACGGGATACGGGAACGGGATACGGGAACGGCATACGGGATACAGGAACGGGAGACGTGAACGGGATACGGGAACGGGATACGGGAACGGGATACGGGAACGAGATACGGGAACGGAATACGGGAACGGGATACGAGAACAGGATACGGGAACGGAATACGGGATACGGGATACGGGACACGAGCACTGGATACGGGAACGGGATACGGGAACGGGATACGAGAACGGGATACGGGAGCGGGAGACGGGATACGGAAACGGCATACGGGAAAGGGATACAGAATACGGGATACGGGAACGGGATACGGGGACGTGATACGGGAACGTGATACGGGAACGGGATACGCGAACGCGATACGGAAACGCGATACGGAAACGGGATACGGGAACGGGATACGGGAACGGGATACGGGAACGGGATACGGGAACGGGATACGGGAACGGGATACGGGAACGGGATACGGGAACGGGATACGGGAACGGGATACGGGAACAGGATACGGGAACGGGATACGGGAACGGGATACGGGAACGGGATACGGGAACGGGATACGGGAACGGGATACGGGAACGGGATACGGTAACGGAATACGGGAACGGGAAACGGCAACGGGATACGGCAACGGGATACGGGAACGGGATTCGGGAAAGGGATACGGAAACGGTATACGGGGGCGGTATACTTGAACGGGATACGGGGACGGGATACGGGGACGGGATACGGGGACGAGATACGGGGACGGGATACGGGGACGGGATACGGGGACGGGATACGGGGACGGGATACGGGAGCGGGATACGGGAACGGGATACGGGAACGGGATACGGGAATGGGATACGGGAACGGGATACGGGAACGGGATACGGGAACGGGATACGGGAACGGGATACGGGAACGGGGTACAGGAACGGGATATGGCAACGGGATACGGGAACGGGATACGGGAACGGGATACGGGAACGAGATACGGGAACGGGATACGGGAACGGGATACGTGAACGGGATACGTGAACGGGATACGAGAACGGGATACGGGAACGGGATACGGGAACGGGAGACGTAATACGGAATACGGAATACGGAATACGGAATATGAGGTACGAGATACGGAATACAGAACACGGAATACGGAATATGGAATACGGAATACGGAATACGGAATACGGAATGGTGAAAACGGAATACGGAATACGGAATACGGGACACTGGAAACGGCTAGCATATATAAATAAGCTGGCTATATAAATTGCGCATCGCGCAATAAAGGCCATCTAGTAGTTATAAATAACGAAATAATTTTGATTTACAGAAAGCTTTGGATTCCGTTTGCTTAGAAATTTTCTTGAAGAAATACCACGAGGGGCTTCTACAAAACGATAGTTATATCTTAACACGCGCCCTGGAGGGCCTCTAACGCCTGGAGGGCCTCTAACACACGCCCTGGAGGGGGGCGGATTCCGCCCCCTAAGATCTCGAAAACTACGCAATGTAGCGGCAAGCGGAAAACGGCGTTAGATATCTTGAGACAAGTTCTATCGATGGTATATAAGTCTTGTTTAGGTCAAGTCAATAATGAGGTCACCAGAGGTCATCAAAGGTCAGATTTTCCAGTTTTAAGACTTCGCTTCAGAAACGCCCAAATATCTCGGGAACTATGATAGCTAGGAACAAACGGAAAAGGCAACCGAAAGCTCTTGAAATATGCAATCTCCATTTGTGTCCTCAAATTTGAGCTCAGGTCTCTGCAGGTAATTTTAGGCTCCAGAAGTCATCAAATGTCAAAAATAAAATTGGGCAAAGCAGTTTTCCGCAAATAACTTTTTACCTAATGAAGATAAGGCACTAATGTTTTACGCCATCGTGTTTGTCTCGTCAAGGCGCTCTAATTCAAAATCGTAGAAGGATGAGAAACATGCTTACATTTTTCTCATAATTTGAAGATTTCCACGGGGGTCGCTTGTGTTTGTCCAGATGTGTGTCCAGGCGAGATCTTTGGCCAGCTCTGCAGGTAGAAGCTGCGGTTATTGGTCCGGACAATTACCGGGGGGCGAAAAACGCCCCCTCCCCCCGCAGCCAATGGCGTTCGGCTGAGACGCCAGCCAATGCCGGGTTAATACTCGTACATTGTCAAAGCCTTGTACTCCGCTCAGACGTTACTAGCATACACTGAATAACAATGAGAACTTTGACTGGTCTTCCTTCGAGAGCCTCACCGGCGCTCGACCGGCAGACCACTTCTACCACCACAGGACCCTCTAAAGGACAGCAGAGACCCTCTACAGATAGGCAGGGACACTATGCAGATCGACAGGGCCCCTAAAGGTTGAAAGAGGGCCCTTTACAGGTCGACAGGGCCCTATAAATGCCGGCAGAGGCCCACTGCAGATTGACAGGGCGATATACAGATCGGCAGGGCCCTCTAAAGGCCGGTAGGGCCCTCTAAAGACAGACAGGGTCCTTTAAAGGCCGGAAGGGCCCTCTAAAGGCCGACAGGGCCCTCTAAAGGCAGGCAGGGCCATATAAAGGTCGGCAGAGAGTCCTCTATAGATTGACTGGGGCACTCTGCAGATCGACAGGGCCCCTAAAGACTGGAAGAGGGCCCTATACAAGTCGGCAGGGCCTTCTAAATGCATACAGAGGACCTCTGCAGATTGGCAGGGTGATCTACATATCGGCTGGGCCCTCTAAGGGCTGACAGGGCCCTCTAAAGGCCGCAAGGTCCCGCTAAGGCCGGAAGGGCCGATCTGTAGAAGGCCTTTGCTGTCCTTTAGAGGGTCCTGTGGTGGTAGAAGTGGTCTGCTGGTCGAGCGCCGGTGACGCTCTCGAAGGAAGACCACGAGTATTAACTAAAGGCCGGGAGGGCCCTCTAAAGGCCGACAGGGCCCTCCAAAAACCGGCAGGGCCATCTAAAGGTCGGCCGAGGTCCCTCTATATAATAGCTGGAACACTCTGCATATCGACGGGGCCCCCAAAGGCTGGAAGAGGGCCCTCTACATGCCGGCAGACCGGCAGAGGCCCTCTAAATGCCTGCAGAGGCCCTCTGAAGATTGGCAGGGAGATATACAGGTCGGAAGGGCCCTCTAAAGGCCGACAGGACCCTCTAGAGGCTGCAAGAGCCCACAAAATCCGGAAGGGCCCTCTAAAGACCGGCAGGGCCATCTAAAGGTCGGCAGAGGGCCATCTATAGAATGGCTTGGGCACTCAGCAAGCAGATCGACAGGGTCCCTAAAGGCTGTAACAAGGCCCTCTACATGATGGCAGGGTAATATAAAGGCCGGCAGAGGGCCCTCTACAGATCAACAGGGCACTCTAAAGGCCAGCAGAGGGCCCTCTACAGATTGGCTGGGATAATCTGCAGATCGACAGGGCCCATAAAGCCTGGAAGATGGCCCTCTACAGGTCGACAGAGCCCTATAAATGCCGGCAGCGGCTCTCTACAGATTGCCAGTTCGATCTACAGATCGGCAGGGCCCCCTAAAGGCCGACAGAGGGCCCTCTCCAGATCGGCAGGGACCCTCTACAGATCGGCGCAGGGCCCTATAAAGGCCGGCAGAGGGGCCTCTACAACCGACAGAGCCCACTAAATGCCGGCAGGGGCCATCTGCAGATCGGCAGGGCCCTTTAAAAGATGGTAGAGGGCCCTCTCTACACAGACTGGGGCCCTTTTGTACGTATTTACATATGCATGCCTTTAACAGAAAAGCAAATGCTGTTATTTATTCGTGTTATATTTTTGTTTGGTTCGTGGGTGTTCTTTAAAGGAAATAGTTCACCTTCGGAATTTTTTGCAGAACACGATTTTATTATATTTTTAATACAGTTTCTTTTTTTCTTTTCAAGAATGGTCCTACATCACGCCAATTCAGGACAGAAGGTCGTAAATGATTAATGTTATGGTGTGCGTTATTGGTCTGCGCATGCTCCTTGCAGTGCTGGCACTCTCAGACGGTACGGTATATCATATATGCGCCGCATTCCTTCGCCAAAAAGTCAAATATCTTCGACTGGAGTCTTTTCAGCCAAGAAAAGTTGCAGATAAGGATTTCTCAACACGGGTTACAAAACTGCTATTTCAGTTCAAAATCCCATGTTGAAGGTGAACTATTTCCTTTAATGCGACGTAAGGCATTTCGCGGGCGCCTGACACCATCCAAAACACTGGGGCCTTCGGCCCCAGGGGGCTCTCGCTCGGTCGCCAGAGGGGCCCGCCTAGCCTCCAGGGGGGAGGGGGGGGGGGGGGGGATGGGGCGGACATGGCCCCCTTGCATCCCCCCCCCCTCCCCTCCTTGCCTACGCCCTTGCCTACCTCTACATTATTCTCCGTGAAACTTTCCGTACCCTCTCTCTCTCATCATTTCTGTACATGTCGCCAAAAGGAAAAATGACGAGTTCACGTTCGGTTGAGCCGTGACGTGTCCGCCTCCCAGGGTGCCTGTTCTGGTCACGTGACGTGTGAACCTGTCACTATATGCAGGTCACGTGACCGGTATATAGAGGCAGGTCATGTGACCGGTATGGTGTGACTGTTCTGGAGCGATGGCCTTTATGCCCCGTGACAGTGATGACGACACTATTTAGAGCCAGACAGATGTCACTTAATCAGATATAGCTCGCGAATGTGTATATAGCGCCCGCGCCAGTGCCGTCCGCTGTTTAATGTCAGTTAGGCTGCAAGTTCAGTTGATGTGTACCAGCAGGGCATGACGTTTAAGGTCAGTCACTCTCAGGCACGTACCCCCCCCCCCCCCCCCTCC
Organism: Chirona hameri; assembly: GCA_036785665.1. Classification (NCBI taxonomy): domain Eukaryota; kingdom Metazoa; phylum Arthropoda; class Thecostraca; order Balanomorpha; family Balanidae; genus Chirona; species Chirona hameri. The sequence goes on along the minus strand of JAXIVJ010003722.1, from coordinate 70,541 downwards.
CCCTGGAGGTCAGGAGGGCCCTTTTCGGCGCGCGCAGCGCGTCGAAAAGGCCCGACGAGACCGCGCGAAGCGCGGTATCATGGGCTCTTTACCACGCAAAGCGTGGTAACATCATGCCCTTTAGGGCCACCAGGGCCCTCTCTGAAAGACCAGAGCGTCCCTTGGACGTTCAAAAGAGCCCTATGCATGTCAGAGAGGCCCCTGGCCAGACCGAAAGGGCCCCTGAGCGGGTCAGAGGGCCCCCTGAGCACGTCGAATGGGCCCCCTGAACACGTAAAATGGGCCCCAGACACCTCGACCTGCCCCTGGGCAGGTCGAGGAGGCCCCTGAGCATGTCGGCAGGGCGACAAAGCGGCCAGCGCAGTCCCTTGCTAGGTCATAAGGACCCCTGAGCATGTTGGAGGGCCCCTGGACAGACCAGAGGGCCCCTGGAAAGTTAACAGGGCCCCTGTGACGATCCGAGGGGCCCTTGACCAGACCGAAAGGACCCCTGGGCGGATAAGAAGGGCCCCTGAACATGCCGAATTGGCCCCTGGACAGCACATATGGGCCCCAGGGCAGGTCGGAGGGCCCCTTGAGCATGTCGGCAGGGCGACAAAGCAGCCAGCGCAGTCCGACCAGAAGAGTCGCTGGGCAGATCGGAGGGGCTCCTGGGCAAGTCAGCGGAGCCCCAGGCTAGACCGAAAGGGTCCTTGGACCGGTCGGAAGGCCCCTTTAACATGCTGGATAAGTTCCTAGCCAAACTAGAGGGGCCCCTGGGCAGGTCGGAGGGGCTCCTGGGGAGGGGCGGCGGATTGTGGGAGGCAGGGTACCCAAAATGCCCCCAGTCGAAAATCCTGGGAGGCATAGGGGTAATTTTGCCCCCAGATTTTAGCCTGCTCAATCTGGGGGGCAAAAGGACCCTTTTCCCCCCTCCCCTCCCCCCCCCCCCTCCACCAGGATTTTCAACTGGGGGGGGGGGGGGTGGTACCCTGCGCCCCGCAATCCACCGCCCCTGCCCCTGAGCATTTCGGCTGGGTGACAAAGCACCCAGCGCAGTCCATGGCTAGGTCGGAAGGACCTCTGAACAGACCGAATGGGCCCCTTGACACACAAGAGGGGCTTCTTGGAAGGTCAGAGGAGTCCCTGGTGAGACCGGAAGGGTCAAAGCACGTAGAGATCCCAGATGAAGATTAAATACAGAGATTAAATACTCCACAATACAAATATTAAAAGCGGAGTTTTCGGGTATATTATAACACCCTTCGTCGGGGTGCTACAATATACCCGAAAGCTCCTATTTTAATTTTTACTGTAGAGTAAGCCCTCTTTGTATTATATTTATCACCCACTCCACATCATGTCTTTTCGCTTCGCGGATCTCAGATGAGTCCCTGAACAGGTCGGAAGGGCGTTGAAAAGGTCAGAGGGGACCCTAGACGATCAGAAGGGACCTTGGGCCTTTCAACAGTAAGAATGCAGTTGTCCAGGGAATACAACTTAAAATTTTGGCGCCGCTCCGCGGCGCAATTTAACTACAAATTAAATTATATGCGGGTTAGGACAAAATCGGCCCGTTTCTCGGCACATGTATGTGTTACGTTGCTACTTTCCTATATAATTGGGCAAAATAGTTCACTTTAGCACTTTTTAACGCACTTTTTAACGCACAATATAGCAATTTTAGAGGTCCGCACCATACGCAATGCGAAGCATTGATGAGAAAGCATATCCAGGGCATAAGACTCCAAATTTTCGCGCCGCTACGCCGTGCAATTTGTTTAAGAGTTCAAGCTCTTGAGGTTAAAAAGTATTCCAAGTTAATATAGCTAATTCCAAATTGGTGTCGCTGGTTCCAAAGTTGATATGGCAGTTTGCTAACTCCAGCTCCTAAAAGTTGGCATGGCCCATGCCATACCTGTCATACTGCATTTTCCATCCTTGTAACGTGCATTTTCATCCACTTTCGGGGGGCCCTTTCAACGCTTGGGAAGGGGGCCATTTCAACGCTCGGGAAGGGGCCGTTTCGAGGCTCCGCCGCCCCCCCCCCCCCCCGGACGAAATCCTGGCTACGTGCCTGGTCACTCTACTTGCATGTGCTGTAAATTTGGTATTTAATGCAGTGTCATTACGAGCGTCCCATGCTAATCAGGGAGCTCTCCGGTGTGCAAACGCAGCCGCCGCGCCACAGCCGCCGCTGCGCGCAGCAGTCGCCGCAGCGAGGGACCGGTTCTGCAGGACCGCGCAGCCGGCCTTCCCGCCGCCGGGTGACGTCAGAGGGTCTGATCTGCCGTCTGTGGTATCCACCGCCAGCTGTCAATATCGCGGGTGATAAAGCATGTGTATGACGTGATTTGGAATGTAATTTTGCAATAAGCGAGCACCTAAAGAAAAACAACGAATATCTGGTAAATAAGATATGACTGGGAAAATAAATCTAACCGAACCTAAACTAACCAAACCTGACCTAACCCTGATCTTTGCTTGCCACATATATGCTCAATGCTGTTTTGCGGTCTCTGCTTATATGCAAGTATACATGCTTCAAGCCTGCTTATATGCAAGTATACATGCTTCAAGCCTGCTTATATGCAAGTATACATGCTTCAAGCCTGCTTATTGCAAGTTAACATGCATGGTACAAAGCATTCAAAGCCGCGAAGAATCGCCGGACAATAGCTTATATAGCTTATATGGCTTATAGCTTGTATGGCTTTGCATTCGTTTGGTTTGATTGCTTTGGATCGGTCAGTTATTACGAGCGAGCGCGAAGCGCTCGCTCGTCCTTCCGTGGTATATGGGAAAAATCTGAATATGAGCGGCCCGGCCCGGCCCGACCCGACCCGACCCGACCCGTGGCGACGCTTTTGAGAAGCTTATATTTCTGCAACCACACGTCCGATTGACAAGCGGACTTATTTGCTTAGCAGCCCCATCTAACCTACCTTGTTTGAGACCGGTGCTCACTCATGTGGGTGACTACCACTGCGCGTGGCACGTGCCGCTTGTGGGGTGTGAAAAGTGTTTTCTCGCAAAAACTCTGCAACGGCTGAGCCGATTGTTTTCAAAGTTGGTGTGTGGTTAGGGACCTCTCACACTTTCCCACAAGTCAGGGGTGGGGTGTCTCTGCACGTGCGCTCATGCACACCCCTATTCCTTATCTCAGGAACGGCAGAGCCGATTGTGTTCAAGTTTGGTGTGTGGTTTGGGACCTCTCAGCCGCCAATTTTCCACAAGCCAGGGGTGGGATGCGTCTGCACGTGCGCACGTGCACACCCCTCTTCTCTATCTCAGGAACGGCTGAGCCGATTGTGTTCGAATTTTGTGTGTGGTTAGGGACCTCTCAGCTGCCGCCTTCCCACAAGTCAGGGATGGGGTGCCTCTGCACGTGCGTACGTTGAGTTGAGTTGCAATATATTAATTCAATAAACACACACACGTTACAGTTGCATATTAACTGTCGATCGGTGCAAAAGCGGAAACCGCTTAAATCTCGCCACCTCTCGACATCCAAAACAAAACAAAATACAGCCCGAATCGGATCCCGCCACGCACCACATGCGACGCCCCGCAGCAACAGCCGCCACCGCCGTCCCCGCACCCACCCCACATCACCCGCCATGCAAACTCGAATACCGCATTACGTGAATCTTCCGCATCGAAGCAAGAAAGTTTGAAAGTGATGGGCGACCACGTGGTCGCCACCGCTCGGGAGATGTGATCCGTTCAATAGTGAGTTTATTATCTCAGAGGGATGGATGGAAGCAAAGTCAATGTTGAGATCTACGGAAAGGGACGCGATTAGATGTTCACGAGAATTTTGGTAAAGGTGACAATTGACGATGAAATGTTGCACAGTTTCATTGGTTAAGCCGCATTGACACAGGGGAGTGTCTGAAAGTTGGAAAGGACATTTAAAGTGCACATTTAAAGTGGAGAGCCCAACCCTTAACCTGGTGTGGAGTCTATTTCCCGATTCGCTGCCGAGGGAAAAGTAGGTCGGTGGGGGTGGGGTTCCCAGGTGTCGTACGACTGTTTTTTTGAATGATTTGGTGGATATTTCATTGCGAATGGGATCAGGGAGAACATTCCATAATCTTGTGGTAGCCGGTACATATGAGCGTTGATATTGTGTGAGACGGTTCCTGGGCAGTGATTGTGTGTTGGCATTTCGGAGCGCTCTGCCAGTGTCTTGTTGTCGCGTGTTAGGGAGAATAGATGTTATGTAAGTTGGGAGCTGTGACTGTGGGTGTCGAAGAGTGAAGTACATAGTGAGTTTGTGAATGGCCCGCCTAGTTTGGAGTAAGTCCCAACCTAGTTCTTGTCTCAGTTTGTCAGTCGATGTCCTGCGTAGCGTCCCAGTCACTAGTCGTGCTATCCTGTTCTGAAGTCGTTCAAGTCTTAGAGAGTCAGTCACTGTGATATTGCCGTCATAAATGATGTCACCGTAATCGAAATATGGTCGTATATAGATGCGATAGATGAGTCAAGAGTTGGTCTTAGTATAGCTATGAGGTAGATGGGACTCAGGGATTTATTTACTTTCAGGATTATGTCATTGATATGTTCATGGAAACGCAAATCTTGGGAAAAGGTTACTCCGAGATGTTTATGAGAATGGAACGTTGGGACAGGTTGGTCGGCAAAATTTAGTTTCGGTACTGTTGGTGTGTTTGAGTTGGAGAATGTTAGTTGAATGGTTTTTGCGGGGTTAAACGTTATAATCCGTTGTTGGCCGTACTGGTGAATTTTGTTAAGGTCGTTTTGGAGAGATAGTTGGACGTCGGTTATGTTGGAAGGCATATGAGAGGCGTGCAAAGAGGTATCATCCACGAAAAATTGAATGTCATTGGTCATGATGTATGAGAGTTCATTTAGGTATAGGAGAGCCAGTAGGGGACCGAGCACAGAACCTTGAGGGCAGCCAGCGTTGATTGTTTGGAAGGAAGAAAACGAGGAAGACATTTTGACGCGGTGTTTACGATTGGTAAGATACGATTTGATCCAAGCTAGAACGGTCCCAGTTATGCCGAATTCTTTTTCACATTTGTATATAAGTCCGAAATGCCAAATTTTGTCAAAATATTTAGAAATATCTAGAAAAACAGCAGTGAAGTCCTTCCCTATATCGAGTGCATTGTATAGATTGTGAGAGAGGTATGTGAGCTGAAGTTACGTGCTATGTTTTGGCCGGTACCCACTCTGTCAGTTAGTAGTTGGTGTTCTGTGATATGGTCGTAAATGTTTCGAAATACAATTTTTCCCAGCACTTTGGACAGAATGGAAAGAAGTGAAATGGGACGATAATTTGTCGGGTCTGAGGGTGAACCTTTCTTTTTGAAAATCGGGTGTATGTTAGCTTCTTTCCAAATTTCTGCGAAGATGCCTAGTTGAAGTGACTTGTTAAATAGGGCTGAGAGAGGTTCCGCTATAATTATGGCTGAAAGTTTGATAATTTTTGCCGGAAGCTGATCAGGGCCACAGGATTTATTGGGATCGAGCGAGTTCAAAACGTGCACACCCCTATTATATATCTCAGGAACGGCTGAGCCGTTCGTGTTCAAATTCAAAGTGTGGTTAGGGACCTCCTAGCCGCCTCTTTCCTACAAGTCAGGGGTGGGTTGCCTCTGCACGTGCGCACGTGAGCACCTTTTTGTATCTCAGAAACTACTTGCCCTATCGAGTTAAAATTCACCATACATTTTCTTCGCTCGCTCGTTCATCGCCGACTACGGCGCCTTACTGGTTTAGTATACAATAGTAAACAAGGAGTTAAACATCACAATCAGCACAGAAGACGTTTTACGTTAAATTAACGACCATGAAAATGACTGCTTTTCTTTCTTGCTTCGATGTAGGCGCATCAAGATTTAATGGTAAAGCATCATTGCTAAAGTGAGGAATAAAAGCGTCATTCAAATGAGTCTCCTGAGCAACTGGCAAGGTGGAAATATATTTTATGAAATCTTGCCAAGCAAGTTAGGAAACTTTGGAATTTATTAAAAAAACATCACAAACCACACGCTGTGATAAATTCGGATTACACCGTTCCTGGTCATTGCGAGGAAAACCCCACATAGCCGCTAATCGCTGGCCATTCCGAGGAAAACCCCACATCCCGCCGCTAATCGCTATGATTCAATGGGACGGACGAGCTCGGAACCCCCACTCTGTTGTTTATCCAGAGGCATGACCTCCTGTCCACTAATGCCTGCTAATGGCGTCACCAACGCTACCAAATAATCCACCAGGCAGCAGGGTCGCTGAAGTCACTGGATCTGAGAGCCGACGACGTCATGTTTTGAGTTTCCAGCAGGGGCGTTTGAAAGATACCAGTCGAAGTACTGCAGACGTGCTACTCCAAACATCCGTCACAGAGTGAAACGCGTCGTTTCTGGTCAGCCTAGTCGAAATGTATGCTTCGCGGAGTACTGCGCACCATGAATCATTGATTTATACACATCATGAGGTAGCTCCGTGAAACACGGCTATTCTGCACCTCGAGTCATACAGGCATAAGCAGCGAACAATCTGGAGTCAGGCATTCACAGCAGGCGTACGATGTCACATTGTGTCACAGTATTTATGTAAAGACATATCAGTCATTGTCACCAAACTGACTTCTTAAGAGCCATCTTCGCACCTCGCCTTTGAAAAGTGGGGGCTGCATATCACACATGGATGCTGGCAGGCCGTTGCATTTGGTTACGATAGAGTATGCAAACCTGCGCTTTCCCAACTCAGATCTTATCTGAGGGGTCACAAGCTGAGCTGACTGCCTAGTGGAGCGATGGTGAATGTCGTGTCTGGTGATAAGACCATGGGCAAGTGTCACTGGCTCAGATATACACCGGATCTTGTTCAGAAGTGTGAGGCCGTGATACAAGAACATATTATCGGCTGTGAGCCATTTACGCTCCCGTAGCACACTGATGTGGTCGTACTTTCTGCGACCGGAGATGACTCGAGCACCAAAGTTAAGTATTCGCTGAAGTTTGAGTTTGGTTGTTTTGCTGAGAATAGCTGAGTTTTGTTGGTAGACGGTCACACAGTAGAGTATCAGGGAAATCATCAGCCCTTCCACAAGTCAGATCACAGTGGGTTGTGGCAGGCAATGAAGACTGTGGCTGAGGCCACACAGTGTACCGGTACATCGTCGTACTAAGTCATCGATGTGAGCCGAGAACGTCATTCTCTGATCAAACACGACACCCAGATTCCGCACAGTGGGAGAGCCGACGATAGTGGTTCCCATGAAATTGATGCTGACGGCCGGGAGCCGCTGATCGTTTTGACGAGAGCCGAGAACCATAAGCTGTGTTTTCTCTGCGGAAGTTTCACGTCGATAGTTTTATTGGTGTTTGAGCTATTGTGAAAGTTCGTCAGGGGGGCGAAAAACGCCCCCCCCCCCACCCAGTCAATGGCGGGTTAAGGCATCGTTACGCGCGAACATACGCGAAAATTGGACCGTTCCTCATTCCGTAAAGGTTAGACTCACCTTGGTGGCTCAGGAAATAATGTTGCTCGCCGATGACGTTTGCTTACAAGCAGCGCTTCCTTTGAAATGAATGTTAGTTGTTACGTAATGAGGAAAACTGAAGGAAATGATGAAATGTGTGATTGTTATGGTGCATTTTTTAGTTAGAATATATGAGCGGTGCCAAAATTTACTCATAGCGCAGTAGGAATCAGGGAAGAGTTTCCGGGTAAAATATTTGTATATAAATGAGATATCACATGTTCATAATGACACACGGGGGATAATATGACAAGTATCACCTACAATTCTCCTATTTCTGACCTAGGAAAAGGACTGATGTCATGGATGCACTTAAAACCACGAATTATACATTTGCGACAACAACATGAGAAACAAAATAAGCGACCGAAAGCTAACGTTTATAATGTAAAATTATCCCGCCCCGTGCCGGTTGTCACGCCGTGCCGCGGGGGGGGGGTGAACACCCTCCTCAACTATCTCGGCTTCAGCGCAAGATTCAGGAACAATGGAAGTATCAGCTGATATCACAATATCCTCATCACCTGTAAGTCTAATAATATCTTTAATATGTTGAATGTTAGCTAGTGTGTACCTACTTTGTTCTTTATGTTAATTGTTTATCTTATTTTGCTTTGGCATCTGCGCTCAGGACTGGGACTCGTGTGAGCCTTGATTGAGACACCACAGTCATTTGATTTCCTTCATCCACCCTTGTACCTTCTACCAGTACAGATATACCTTCATTCTGCCCGTCATCCATCACCTTGATTCACTTGCTTGATGTGATATGGCATACCTACGTACAAATGATTTGTTAGCTTGCAGTTTGTCTCCTACTCTGAACCCTTAAAATAGATATATAGGTAGTAGGTACTTGGCTCTTTTCCTTTTAAACTTGTTTGCAAGTTGAAAATTTGAAATATGATTTCAATTCCACATGATAAAGTATTTGATCCATTCTCTTTAGCCACTGAAACCAATGACTCTGCACTTTCATATCATGCCTATGAAAATCTAAGAGTGGCCTGTTCATTTCATTCACCTGAACATATGAAGAATGTTATTACTAACAATACAAATAAACTCAACCTTATGCATATAAATACTCGTTCAATTGTCAATAAGCATGATGATCTCTGCAACCTCCTCACTGAAACAGCAATTACTTGGCACATCATCTCAGTATCAGAAACTTGGCTTACTAAGACCATAGAAGATAAATACGGTATATCCGGTTTCCATGCCTTCTACTGCAGTCGAGATAGGGGTGCTGGTGGTGGTTCAGCACTATATATTGCCAATCATCTATGTCCTGAACAGCTGTACAACCCCACCTTCACCACTGCTGAGGTGGTTTGTGCTAACCTAAAACTTGAAAATAATGCAAATATAATCATCTGTCAAATATACAGATCGCCCAACACTGACAAATACCAATTCAATTCTGAACTTGAGCAGTGTTTAACATGGCTTAGTAAAATGAACAAAGTTACATTGATCACTGGGGACTTTAATTTTGACCTGTTCTCAATAGATTCAAACGCATCAGTGCGAATGTTTTTCACAAATATGTTGTCACATGGTTTCTTCCCTACAATATCAAGAACAACTCGATCCTCTTACCCATCCTGCACCCTACTTGATAATATATTCTGCAATGACTTATCAAGGGTGATGCACTCAGGCATTCTTCTAAATGACATTTCAGATCATTTTCCTATATTCGCCTCGCTCATCTTCAACATGAGCTCCTCCAAAAGCAATGCACACATTACAACAACAAGACAACAAATGTTCAACTATAAAAGAATTGATGAATTTAAGAATTTCCTTACTCAAACCCTGGAGAACATAGAGGACGTACTCTGCCCTGACCTTATTGCAAATAAAATCACTCATGTATACAATGAGGGAATCACAAAGTTTTCATATATATAAGGCAGCTATCCAGAAAGAATAGTCCCCGCAGACCCTGGGTCTCGCCTGCTATCTTGCTTTCCATTGCACATAAAAACGAATTATTTCAAGAAAAACTGAAACACCCATCATCATACAATATAGCAAAGTATAATATATATAGAAATATACTTACAAAACTGATCAGAGCTGCCAAAAGGAAACATTATCAGGACGATTTTGCTAAACACTCTGGGAACTCGAAGCAAAATGGCAAACTTTGCAAACCTTAATGAAATCAAAACAAAAAGCAGACAGTGCTCCAACTAGGATTATAGACGCAAGTGGAGAAGCAGTAACAGATGATGCAGTTATAGCAGACAATTTCAATTCCTTCTTCACCGAAATTGGTGAGAAGCTTAGCAAAACTATCACGCAGTCTTCATTTAATCCCCTTCAGCTGCTTCCAAACGTTGCAAATGAAATGAACTTAGAATCCACAAATGAAGAAGAACTAGTAAATATTATTAATGGATTGAAGAATGTTGGGGCCGGGGCAGATAACATAAGTGCAAAACTGTTTAAGTTATCATTTCTAGCCATACTTAAACCTGTTCTTCATCTTTTCAACTCCTGCTTGGAATCTGGAACATTTCCATCCATCCTCAAAATAGCTGTAATCAAACCAATATTTAAAAGTGGTGAGTGTCAACTTGTAGATAACTAGACCTATAAGTATATTACCTTTCATGTCAAAAATTCTTGCAAAAACTCATATACTCTCGACTCATCAGTCATTTAAATCAGAACCACATTATTCATGAAAATCAGTTTGGTTTTCAGAAAAACAAAACCACCTACATGCCTATTCTTCTTCTTCAGGATACCATTACTAGGGCTTTTGAGGAGGGAGAATTTGCATTGGGTTTGTATCTTGATCTAAAAAAGGCATTTGATACAGTAAACATCGACCTCCTGAAAAAGCTTCATAAATATGGTGTCAGGCACAAGTCTCATACAATTATCTCATCATATTTATCAGGAAGAACACAATGTGTTAAAATCAGAAATACATTATCAGCTTATAAACGAGCCACCATGGGTGTTCCCCAGGGGTCGATTTTGGGCCCAATTCTTTTTATCATATACATAAATGATTTGCCAAAGTTAAGTGCTGATATGACTTGCTTATCATATGCTGATGACACTGCAATTTTATTTAAAAGTAAAAGTAGCACTAATCTTCAAATAACTGTAAATGCACTTTTACTGCGCATCACTGACTGGTTTTGTGCCAACTTCCTCTCACTAAATGTCTCAAAGACATTTACCCAACATTACACTACCCGTTCCTCAGTTTTCAAGCTTGATGTGAAGATGAACAACATACCTGTAGAAGAAAATGCTAACATAAAATACTTGGGCGTGATAATTGATAAAACACTTAAGTTTACAAAGCATATTGAGTATATATATAACATAGTTAGTAGAAACATTGGAATAATAGCAAGAGTAAGGTACTGCTTAGACAAAAGAACTGCGCATACTTTGTATAATAGTCTAATTCTTCCCTATCTGAATTATTGTTGCATGATCTGGGGTAGTAACTATAATTCTCAGCTTGATAAGCTAGTGATTTTACAAAAGAGGGCTGTAAGACTGATTGAATATGTATACCCCCCCACATAGTTCAGAGCCAATTTTCAAACAATATAACATATTGAAGTTAGCCGATATAGCAAAATCACAGATGATCATTGTGCTGCAAAAGTTCATAACTAAACAGTTATCAATAGCTTTTGACAAATTATATGAAATTCATGAATCCAATAGTCCTCACAGAAGGCAAACCAAACATTTAAAGCAACCATTCTCAAACCGCAATTATCGATTATTCATCACCAGTTGCCTTGGCCCTAAGCTATGGAATAATATCATAGCCCCTCAATTTCCAAACTTAAACGATATTCCAACATCTAAGACTATTATACAAAGTAGTGTTCGCAAACATTTGGTTAATTCTTACAATATGTAAGAAGCATACACATATATGTGTATGTGTATATGTGTATGTGTATATGTGTATGTGTATATGTGTATGTGTATATGTGTATGTGTATATGTGTATGTGTATATGTGTATGTGTATATGTGTATGTGTATATGTGTATGTGTATATGTGTATGTGTATATGTGTATGTGTATATGTGTATGTGTATATGTGTATGTGTATATGTGTATGTGTATATGTGTATGTGTATGTGTATATGTGTAAGTGTATATGTGTATGTGTATGTGTATATGTGTATGTGTATATGTGTATGTGTATATGTGTATGTGTATATGTGTATGTGTATATGTGTATGTGTATATGTGTATGTGTATATGTGTATGTGTATATGTGTGTGTATATGTGTATGTGTATATGTGTATGTGTATATGTGTATGTGTATATGTGTATGTGTATATGTGTATGTGTATATGTGTATGTGTATATGTGTATGTGTATATGTGTATGTGTATATGTGTATGTGTATATGTGTATGTGTATATGTGTATGTGTATATGTGTATGTGTATATGTGTATGTGTATATGTGTATGTGTATATGTGTATGTGTATATGTGTATGTGTATATGTGTATGTGTATATGTGTATGTGTATATGTGTGTGTGTATATGTGTATGTGTATGTGTATGTGTATATGTGTATGTGTATATGTGTATGTGTATATGTGTATGTGTATATGTGTATGTGTATATGTGTATGTGTATATGTGTATGTGTATATGTGTATGTGTATATGTGTATGTGTATATGTGTATGTGTATATGTGTATGTGTATATGTGTATGTGTATATGTGTATGTGTATATGTGTATGTGTATATGTGTATGTGTATATGTGTATGTGTATATGTGTATGTGTATATGTGTATGTGTATATGTGTATGTGTATATGTGTATGTGTATATGTGTATGTGTATATGTGTATGTGTATATGTGTATGTGTGTATGTGTATGTGTATATGTGTATGTGTATATGTGTATGTGTATATGTGTATGTGTATGTGTATGTGTATATGTGTATGTGTATATGTGTATGTGTATATGTGTATGTGTATATGTGTATGTGTATATGTGTATGTGTATATGTGTATGTGTATATGTGTATGTGTATATGTGTATGTGTATATGTGTATGTGTATATGTGTATGTGTATATGTGTATGTGTATATGTGTATGTGTATATGTGTATGTGTATATGTGTATGTGTATATGTGTATGTGTATATGTGTATGTGTATATGTGTATGTGTATATGTGTATGTGTATATGTGTATGTGTATATGTGTATGTGTATATGTGTATGTGTATATGTGTATGTGTATATGTGTATGTGTATATGTGTATGTGTATGTGTATGTGTATATGTGTATGTGTATGTGTATATGTGTATGTGTATATGTGTATGTGTATATGTGTATGTGTATATGTGTATGTGTATATGTGTATGTGTATGTGTATGTGTATGTGTATATGTGTATGTGTATATGTGTATGTGTATATGTTTATGTGTATATGTGTGCATGTGTATGTGTGTACGTGTGTATGTGTATGTGTATGTATGTGTGTATGTGTGTGTATGTACTATGTATGTTGTATGTATATATGTATGTATGTGTGCATGAGTATGTGTATATGTGTATGTGTATATGTGTCTGTGTATGTGTATATGTGTATGTGTATATGTGTATGTGTATATGTGTATGTGTATATGTGTATGTGTATATGTGTATGTGTATATATGTATGTGTATATGTGTATGTGTATATGTGTATGTGTATATGTGTATGTGTATATGTGTATGTGTATATGTGTATGTGTATATGTGTGTGTGTATATGTGTATGTGTATATGTGTATGTGTATATGTGTATGTGTATATGTGTATGTGTATATGTGCATGTGTATTTGTGTATGTGTATGTGTATATGTGTATGTGTATATGTGTATGTGTATATGTGTATGTGTATGTGTATGTGTATATGTGTATGTGTATATGTGTATGTGTATGTGTATATGTGTATGTGTATATTGTGCATGTGTATATGTGTACCCATTCAATGGCGCTGGCTTCAGGAACCCTACTCGGCAACAAGCTTCGCTTAGCTGAGTGGGGTTCACGAAGAACCAGCAAGAAATGCTCGAAAATTGACCAGACTTTGTCCTACGCCCTGTATGACTGATATCCCCTTTATAACAGCGTGAATGAATATGGAATCCTCGGGCGTAGTTGGGGGGCAGTTATTTGCTGTTTTCAGCAATTACTACTTTCCGCCTTCTTTTATATCACCACATCTAACACCCAAACTACCTCTCCTCATATGCTTTTTTATGTTTGTTTCCATTTCTTAGCTGGGAGTGCCGCGACATTTTCTCTTTTGTTCTCTGGTGTTAATGAAAGGTGTCGTGCGTCGTTGGGATCGAGGGTGGGGGCACTCCTGGTCACCTATTAATGGGTGGCGGCTAGAAGAAAAAAAATCAGTGGAAAGGTTTCAAGGAGATGAGACGAACGTTTGCACAACTTTTGATCTAAAGTTAACTTAGAAGTCGCCAGGGATCAAGTTAAGTCAAAATGAGTAGAATATTACTCCGACATATATGACATTCAAGACATAAGGCAATTATTTTTGTATTGGCTTGTATTGTTATTCAAGACTATAAGGAGACTATTTGCACCCTTCTTGACCCTATCAAGGGTCAAGTCGGGTCATGTAAGGATTGCTTGTTGTCGGGGACGCGGGTGACCGGCCGGCGCCGGCTGGCCGCCGGCCTGGACCCTCTGCGTGACCTCTAGGTCACGTGATGCTCGCCGCCGGCATTAGTGACGTGGTCCGAGGCCGCCCGGGGTCAGTCCGCCGGGGCCGCGGCACTCTGGGCTGGAGCGGCGAGCGATGTGCGCGACCCGCCGCGGTGTCTGACGTGCAATATAAAGCCAGTTTAAGCTCAAAGTTTACATTGGAGACACCGGTATTTTGCGAACTATCGCTCTTTCGGACCAAGGTGATTACAGTGCCGCCGCCGGCTGGTGACAAGCTGCTATATCATTTGTGAATATCCGTACTGGCGCCTGCACCGCTGACTGGCGCCTGCACTACCGACTGGCGCCTGCGCTAGTGGCGTCTGGTGACGCCCGTTCCGGTGACGTCCGGTGCCATCCGTTCCGGTGACGACCGGCCTTGGTGGCGTCTGGTGACGACCACACTGCTGACATCTGGTGACGTACACGCGCTGCTGACGTCTGGTGACGTACACGCTGCTGACGTCTGACGTCCACGCTGCTGACGTCTGACGTCCACGCTGCTGACGTCTGGTGACGTCCAAACTGCTGACGTCTGGTGACGTCCACGCTGCTGACGTCTGCTGACGTCTGGTGACGTCCACGCTGCTGACGTCTGGTGACGTCCACGCTGTTGTCGTCTGGTGATGTCCACGCTGCTGTCATCTGCTGACGTCTGGTGACGTCCACGCTGTTGTCGTCTGGTGATGCCCACGCTGCTGTCATCTGCTGACGTCTGGTGACGTCCACGCTGCTGTCGTCTGTTTCGCCGTGTACTGGTAGACCTGCGGAGCCGCGCCAATGCAACGGAGGGATCTACACTCCGTCTATACAATAAGCTAAGTAGTTGAGAGCGTGTGTGTGCGTTGTGTGTTCGGTGTGGCTCTGTTGTCTTAAACGTGTAGCTATTGAGCAATTGGTATAGTAGGTTAGCTTCGTCATGTCAAATTCTGAGGATGTGAAGGCCGACGATGCGGTGGGTGGTGCCGAGGGTGTGAGTAAATCGCCGAGTTCCGGGATGGCGGAGCTGTCTCGATTTCCAGTTGGACCACCGATGTCGAGCCCGAAATTTAGTGGGGAGGGATCATTCTCGCGATTCGTTGCCGACTTCGATACATTTGCAACCATGTATGCCTGGAATGATGAGTTCAAACTGCGCTTCCTGCCGCTCTGTTTGACGGGGGTGGCCAGGGACGCCTTTTCTTCACTGTCAGAGACTCGGCGAGTCGCGTTTAAGTCTACCATCCTCGGCCTGCGCGACTTGTTTGCCAAACCAAATTCGCTGGACGCGCACGCTGAGCTGGGTAAACTGCGGTTCGACCCCCGTTTGTCACTGGAGTCATTTGTGATACGGTTCAATCTTCTGATAAAACAGGCCTTCCCCGGTCAGGACCTGGATACAGTTCGACTCAATTACTTTGTGTCATCACTGCCAGAGTCTTACCAGACCGAGATAATTTCGTCGGGAATCACATCATTCTCTGGTGCCGTTGAAGGAAAAAAACTCTGAACGTGTGTCGTGCGCAGCAGAGGCGTGCAGCGGCAGTGGACAGGGCAGAGGAGGCTGCCGCAGTAAGGCAGGTCGACACACGGGAGTCGGAGTCAGGCACTCAGACGAGGCTGAATACAATTTTGGACCGCATCACTGAGTTGGATTGACAAGTGAAACAGAGCCAGTCTCGGGCGAGCTCTGGGCCGCTGCCGGTCGTGGGGCCTTTCGCGGCAGGTCTGGACAGGAGCAGCCGCCCCGTGCTTATGTGTGCGGCTCGACGGGTCATCTTGCCGCGACCTGTCGCAACCGTGATAGAGCCTATTACGGTTGTGGCAGAGTTGGACATGTGGCAGCCGTGTGTCCCTACCGGACGGGAAACGCCGCAGGGGACCCAGGCACCGGACCCGAGGCCCGGGATCTCCAGAGACATTAACTTCCACAGGGTCAACAGCTCGAGAGACGGTGGTAGCGGCGGGTCCGGAGGTGACTCCTGATACGGTGCCACTGAATGATGACCTCTCGTTTGATGCCACGGTTGCGGGTGCTCAGTGCAAATGCCTGCTGGATACTGGGTCCTCAATCAGTGTCCTCCACACATCCGTGTTTGATACACTGCCCCGTGCCAAACTTTGTCTGACAGCAACCCGAGCCAAAACTGCCTCGCAGAGCCCTCTTCCGTTGCGCGGGAGAACCATGGTGTCCGTCCAAATGGGTCGAGTGTGCCGTGCTGTCCCGCTCCCGAGGCAGAGTACGTGAACGTGTCTGACAGCACGGAGGTACCGTGCATCCTGGGAGGGGATTTTCTTAAACATTTTCAGCCGTGTGTGAATGACCTGCGACGGAGGTGTCTCGAGTTTTCCCGGCCTGAGTCGGTAAAGGCAGTCGCGGCGGAGATCACATCAGTGGGTACTGTGGTGATGGGCAAAAACGTGACTGTGCCGCCGGGATGCGAGATGATTGTGCCGGGGTTCGTGCTCAATTGCGATTTTTAGGGCCAGGCAATTGTTGAACCGGTGTGTGACCAGCCCGGCTTGGAAGTGGTGCGAAGTGTCGTGGAAGTATCCGGCATGTCTGTTCCCCTGGTCATACGCAATATCTCCGTTAACTACGTGACTGTACCAAAACATGAGGTACTCGCCAATTTGGATTTTGAGTTTTCAGAGGAGCAGTCTGGAGAACCGAGAGAGACGAGTCAAACAGCGGATTTTGACAAATTAGTCGATTTACAGCATTCGAACCTGACAGAATCTCAGAAACGTGCGCTTTTTCAGGTTTTGCAAAAGTACGAGAGCATGTTTGATGGACATATTGGTCTCACTGATGTGGCAATGCACGTCATCGATACCGGCGATCACCCCCCAATTCGACAGAACCACCGACGCATCCCTCCCCACCTGCATGAGACTGTCAAGGCACAGCTGGATGAGTTAGTGAGTCAGGGAATCTTGGAAAATTCTGACAGTGGCTGGTCGTCCCCGATCCGCCTGGTGCGTAAAAAGTCTGAGGTTCGCATATGTGCAGATCTGCGTAAGCTAAACGCTCTCACACGCCTCCCGGCGTACCTTATGGCTCGTATAGATGACACACTGGAGGCCCTGGCTGGCTCGTCCCTCTTCTGTGTTTTAGACATGCACTCCGCATACCACCAGATTCCTATCAAGCCCGAGGACCGTGATAAGGCCACAATCACGACTCCGTTTTCAAATTACAGGTACACCAGAGTTTGTCTTGGACTCAGCTCGGCTCCATTCACATGTGCCAAAATGCTTGATGTTGTGCTGGGAGATCTGCGTCCTCATACCTGCGTGAACTATTTTGATGATTTGTCGTTCATGGTGCTGCTTTCACAGAAGCAGGGGCCCGGTAACAGGGGGGCAGCGGGGGCGCTTGCCCCCCCCCAACATCTGAACCGGGGGGGGGGGGGCGCCCCCCCCCAACTTTGGTGAGCAGAAGTTTCCCTAAAAATGAGCTCTTTCAATTTTCTTCACAAAAAGTTATATACAATATGAAAGCCTTTTATATAAAATTATTATTTATTATTATATATTAATTTATATAAAAAAAATATAAATTATGAAAGTCACTTTCATTTTTTCAGTTTTCTTTTATAGCATGCCGCAAGTATTATTATTATATAGCTTTGCCTTTATAGCAGTATCTAATACCTTTCTTTTCCTTCCTTTTCCTTTTTCCATTGTGTCCTATGAGATATAATGGAGAACTTTGGTAGCAGTACATTTGGTAGCAGTTGTCTGCTTGGCGCGTCGTCGTTAAAGGGATTATACGGGTTTCCGTCCTGAAAGTAAATGCACTCTTTTGCAGTTTGTATGAGCTTTAAACACGTTTAAGACAAACGGGGACCTCAATGCTCATTTAGTCCATTATTTCAGAAATTATCAGCGTTAAACTTGGGCGTTTTTCGAGACTAGCATCAGATAACGAGTACTTGATCGGCACTACTGTCCACCACTTTTATCTTAAGATAAATTTTAGAGTTTTGAATTATCTGCAAGTTGAATTTTGCAAGTTGAAGTTGAATTATCTGCACTGGATCACAAAATTATTATGCAATTCGAAACTGACGGGACTTTGTATTACTACACACTGTTCGTTGAGGTTTTGTGGTTTTTATGGTTTTCTTTTCTCTGGCCTTTAGCGTTGAGAATTTGGTGGTGGCGTATTAATTTTTTGGCATGAAAATTCATGACAAATATAGAATTGTATGGGAAAACTAGGTAACTGCTGCTGTCGTTGGAACAAAACAAGTTTATTTTCTTTCAAATATTGCTTATTTTACCGGAAATATGCCATACGTGAGGTTTTTTATTAGCATAAAAGAGATGAATGGCTCTGCCTCAGCCGGTCCTGCAGAAAATACGCGGTGGCATCACCGCGCTCTTTGGAATGTCCTTAGTGCAGAAGAGGTAATTTCCAGAAAAATGTGGCTACCGTGGGACTTCTACCACCTTTATAAGTACGTTTTACTATGTAACTCAATTATTCTGGGAAAAACCCGTATAATCCTTTTAAAATAACGCACTGACGGCGATAAACATCTGCTGCATTTTGTTTATAAGTTTATCCCACGTCAACGTTACGGATGCGGTCAAACTGGCGTGCGGCCCTCTAGCTGTCCTCTGTCTGCCGACGGGGCGGCAATTGCAAGCAAGAGTTATCGTAAATATCGTAGGTTACCGTGATACGGTGATGAAGCGGTCGGTGCAGCCCACACTCGCGGGCTTCAAGAAAAACAAACGTCAGGCGTCAGGAACGAGTATTTTATCAGACGACAGGCGGGTTTACAAAGGCATACGGTTCATAGTATGAAACGGGG
Source organism: Chirona hameri (assembly GCA_036785665.1). Taxonomy (NCBI): domain Eukaryota; kingdom Metazoa; phylum Arthropoda; class Thecostraca; order Balanomorpha; family Balanidae; genus Chirona; species Chirona hameri. The sequence continues at coordinate 51,503 of JAXIVJ010003722.1, read as the reverse complement.
GTGGAGGGGGGGGGGGATGGCATGACCCCCACTTTTACGTAATTTTTGCTTTCTTATTGTGGGGCCGGAGTTGCGGGCTCCGGCTGTGTCGTGCGGGCTGACGGCTCGGCTCGCCTGCGGGGTCGCGCTCGGCGCATGCGCGCCGACCGGTCAGCGGTCGGCTGGGGCCGCGCGGGGCGAGCGAGGCGTGGCAGTTGTGTACGGGACAGCAAGGCAAATACACCTCTAGAACGGACACCGCCTTTGCGTAACATTTGGCGCGGTCGGTAGGCAAAACTTTCAACAGGTAAGGCGGTGTTTTCTATCTTTACTATGTCTATTTAGACAATGATTGTCAGTTTTGGTAAAATAGGTAGGAGTATTTAGAATTGTGTGCATGGGTGACCGGTTACGGCACCAGTAGGCGATCGTTTTATCTGACGCCTGAATGAAGGGGAGTTCGGTATCGACTTCGTATGCGTGGTTACTTCAGAATGAGATCTGTTAAAGGAAATAGTTCACCTTCGGAAATTTTTCAGAACACGATTTGTATTATATTTTTAATACAGTTTCTTTTTTTCTGTTTAAAAATGGTCCTACATCGCGCTAATTCAGGACAGAAGGTTGTAAATGATTGATTTTATGGTGTGCGTTATTGGTCTGCGCATGCTCCATGGCAGTGCTGGCACTTTCAAACGGTACGGAACATCATATATGCGCCGTATTCCTTCGCCAAAAAGTCAAATATCTTCGGCTAGAGAGTCTTTTCAGCCAATTAAAGTTCCAGATAAGGATTTCTCAACACGGGCTACAAAACTGCTATTTCAGTTCAAACCCCATGTTGAAGGTGAACTATTTCCTTTAAGACTCACGATGAAATGTGAATGCCTGGTGCGTTCGATATCGACGCTGGAGTGAGTGGGTGTAGTTACGTTGCCTGAAAATAAACAAGTCTATAAAGACGGTATGTAAAGTGAAGTCGTCTATAAAGACACTGCATAAATATGGTCCTTGACACATTACTGTAAAAGGGGCTAAGTTACGTAACAGTTAGGCTAGGCCTCGTTATTTAATTATTCAATGATTTAGGTTTCTAAGATAAATAATTTATAGCCACTGAGATATTAGCTGTTGGATCTATTTTTGCTTCAGCCATGTCAGATTCACGGCTTTACATAAGGATAGTAAACACGGTTAAATTCACGGGCCGCGAGGGAGATGACGGGGATAAATGGGTGACTCGCTTCGAAACACGGTTCAGCGAAGAAACCAAGTCTAGCTTGGCGAGTATTTTGCGGGACGTTCTCGGCGGGACAGCGTTAGATGTCTGTTCAACTTTGGGAACAGAGGCATGCAAAGACAGAGGCATGGCGGTCAAATCAGCGCTACAGAGGAAGTTCGGCAAAAGCACGGACCCACCAGTCACGCTCACGCGGAGCTACGTCACGTGCAGCAAGCACCAGGGGAAAGCGCCGAGGCTTACGGGGATACAATTTTGAAACTGACACGCAGCGCTAATCCTGAAGCAACAGCGAAACAGATCCAAGCCTCTGCTTTAGAACATTTCATGTGCGGGCTCTCAGATCTAACGCTTCAGGAGAGGTTACACACCAGGGACGACATAATATCCTTGGATGTGGCGGTCATGGCAGCAAACAAATACACAAGGAAGGAGGCTGTTTTAGCTTCCATGCGAGCAATGCCGGGAAACAGCATGGCGATGGCCGCCTGTCAAACTGCCGCTCCCATGAAATCGGAGGAGCGCAACCAGGACAACAGCAGCACACACGTTTTGAGTGTTGTAGAGGAGCTCCGAAAGGAAGTCAAAGAAATAAACTGACTGGGATGAACATGTCGCTTTCCTCACTTTCGCATACAATACATCAAAACACTCGGTCACTGGGCACTTCTCCGTTTTTCCTTGTCCACGCCCGAGAGGCTCGCCTCCCAGTGGACGAGCTGTTCGAAACAAGGCAAGATACTGTAGACATTGACAGTCACGTCGAGAACATCCTGCGGAGGCTGAGGGTCGCGTTTGGAAAAGTAAAGGACAATGCAGACAACACAGCGCGCGAAATGGTTCAGCGACAGGAAGACGTTTGTCGCGAAACCGGAGCCCTGTTCACGGGTCTCTGCGGTCGGGCGGCCGGCCGCAGAGATTAGGCTCCACCCACTACTCCATACGTCATCACGAGATTGCGCGCCATGAACACAATCTGCAGCTCCGATCCTATACAAGTTTGGCGCTTTAGCGATATTTGACTGACGCACGCACACCTCTTGTTATTGGCACAGTTACAGAGCATATATAAACAACGCTGGGTTTAGGAGGGTTATAATAACGTAGGTGTCAGTTTATATATTTATTCGAGAGGATTCACGAATTACGACTCAAGGATAATTATTCAAGAATGGCTGAAGCGCCAGACGTTGAGTTTGACGATATCTTGGAAATGGAACTCCAAAGAGAGATGGAGCCTGAAAGCGAAGATGAAATGTTTGATGATGACATCGTTCCATTGGTTCAGCTGTTCATGTGAGTAAATTGATAAAACATTGTATGAGTGTATTTGTTGTGAGTTACCATAACTGATAACATTCTTAAGCGAGTAATAGGCCTATCAAAATATGAAAGCACAAGTGTGACATGCACTTTTTATAGGGTTAAATCATGTACCTAATTCTGTTATTTGGAGCTTAGTTTATTCATTGTTGAGAAGAGTTGATGTGAGTAGCAATGTGATTGTTCGTGCAATTTGTGCAAGTGATATATAAGTTATGGAGAATATTTGCCAGGGGGGGGGGGCGTTTTTGCCCCCCCCCCTCACCCCAGCCAATGGCGGGTTAATGTGTGTCACTAGCATCTGCATTTTGCATATTTTTATCACCTAGCAGACTGGTTATTGATCTAACTTTTTGGAAGGATTCAATCACAATTCATTTAGGAATATGGAGGATTCATTCACCATTTGATTAATGAATAACCATTTTTAGAAATGATTCTTTCCAATTAAAAGAACCAAACCATATTTTGCTCAAATCACATTTATTCACCATTGGGCATTAAAACAGCATTGCCGTCTTTTTTATTCAATCAACATTGTTTCTATGCAGGTTTTATTTCAATCATGATTCATGAGTACAAAATCTGGTGGTAAATTGGTTCTTCTTTGATTCAAGAGATTTTGATTGAACGAATCCAATCGATTCAATCAGAGGCGAATAAATAACCAGTACACATTTGCAGATTGTGTATATTCCCTTACCCATTATTAACCTAATGGTTTTCTCTTCTTTCCAGGATGCATGCTGAAGGTGAAGACCAGCTTGAGAAAATCCGGGATTTCTATGAAGAGGTTGTTCCAGCTCTCACTGACGAGCAGTACAAAGAACAGTTTCGACTGACAAGAGATGCTGTCAGGTGTGTCCTGGATGCTGTGGGCCAGGATGATGACCCTGACTCCGAGATTCCCCTGGAAAAAAAGCTTCTGCTGAGCCTTTGGTATCTGGGAAGTGTCATCAGCTTCAGGAAAGTAGCCATGGTGTTTGGTATGTCGCTGGGCGCTGCGTGGGTTGCTGTGGACGAAGTAGTAACGCTTTTGGTCAGCTTGCGATATCAGGTCATTGCACTGCCTTCAAAAGCGCAGTTGGAGGACGTCATGCGCCGATTCGCTGAAAAGGGGTTCCCTGGAGCGATCGGCGCGGTTGATGGCTGCCACGTCCATGTGTGTCGGCCAACCGAAAATGAACATACATATGTAAACAGGAGACATGTTCATGCCATTAACTTAATGGCGGTAGCAGACGACAGAAGCCGATTTATTGACGTGTGCGTAGGCTGGCCGGGCTCTGTACACGACTCGAGGGTCTTCAAAAACAGCCCGCTGGGTCTGAAGCTTGAGTCTGAACGGTATCGGGCTGAAACTCTGCCGGAAAACAGTCACATTCTCGGAGATGCGGCGTTTCAGTTGAGCACATACCTGATCACACCGTTCAGAGAAAACCAGCTGCGAGCCCAAGTTCCAGGGGACCCGACCCCAAGGGAAAAGAGGTACTTTAACTTCAAGCTGTCGGGTTCGCGCGTTGTTGTGGAGCACGCATTTGGCATGCTAAAGGGTAGGTTCCGCCGGCTCCACTACGTGGAAACAAAGTCTGTGCAGAAAGCAATTGATATCATATGTGCCGCATGCGTTCTGCACAACATGTGTGTCGCCAATGATGATGAGTGGGAAGTGGAGGCCAATCGGGAAGTCGAGGCTGATAATGTCGAGGCTGATGACGCGCGTGTGGCTGCCGACGGCGCAGCTGCGGTCCAGAAACGCATTGCACTGGTACGGCAGGTGTGGGCGCAGCAGGTTCAGTGAGGCATCGAACTACACTAAGTGGGGAAGGGGAGGTTGCGTGATTATAGCACATTAGCTGGCGTGCTGAACTGATTGTCGAAATCGGTTGTCTGCGAAACTGGCGTTCACTGGTGGCATTTCCCAAATATAACATCAATTTCAGTACTTTTGGCGATTAAATGTGTGCTATTGCTTATTGTGCAATCGTTACCGTGTCACTGTCGTCCAGTTGCACCTACCCGATTATCCGTCGCCACTCTAGCCGACTCGTCCTACCCTCTAATATCTCGATCAATTTGCTTGTGATGTGAACATGTCTGCAAAGGCGTTTGTGGGCGGGGCTGCCACTTCGCATAGGTGTACATTGGCGGATTGTGTATACATCGGAGAATACAAACTGTTTACGTTTCTGGTGATAGTTGTGCTGCAATTATTTAGAAATACAAGTGTTTGTTAAAGCATACTTTGAGGTTACAGCATTACTGTTCGGGTTGAAGGTAGTCGTGCCGAACTGCCGACGAAGACGAAATTGCAAAATATGCATGACCATGAACGGTTTCAGCACCATCGGCATACGGCATCAACACAGTACTAAACCAATATGACAATGTTTTGTATTTAATGAACGTGTAGCTTTCGCATTCTTAACTTTGATGCACACAATCGTAACTACATATAAAATACAGCCTAGTCTAATACACAATAATACACAATAATAATAATACACACAATACATACAAATATTCTAAGAAACTTCGTACGTACGCAGATAAAGGGAAAGACATGTATCTTGGTTACACAGCCGTGCACGAAGCTCAACGTTATATACATGCGAGCATGAAACAGTACAAGTCCAGTATTTACTTTTCACTCGCCGGTACGGTTACGTCTACGCTCGTTGATCATCTCACGTAACAGCTCAATGCGCTGTTCCTCGAGCGCTAGTCGTCTCTCTTCGCGTACCGACTTCAGTCCATAGTATTCCGTCTCGCGTTCCTCTTTTTTCTGCAGGTATGCTGCCATGTCCGCAGTCACTTCCGGCTTGCGCTTGCGTTTCCGGCAAGTGGGCGTAGCGTCGCTGCAGCTTGATGTTGGAGCGGATGTCTGGTGGGATGTGGGCGTGGCGGGAGTGGGAGGGGTGTTTTCCACGTTTTCTACATGTGGCAGAGTCTCGACGTCCGGGAGGGAACTTCTGACTCCCTTCGGGGCTATGGACGGATCGTCGCCGAGGATCCGCGCCATCTGCTCCTCATGGTTCCACGCAGTTTTTGATGCCGCACCTCGGCCAGTTTTCTTGGTGCCACCGTTCACTTGCCGGCGTTTAAATGAAAACAATAGGCTGTTCCATTTCCGCCGAACTATTTCCCTTGGCAGCTTGAGGAGCTCCCCAATGCGGTCCCAGTGGCGGGTCTTTTGTTTTGCTGTCATTGTTTTAAACCTCGGGTAGGCTTCCTCCATTAAATCGAGGATCATCTCATCCACTGATCCCTCAGCACCGTCACCCACCTCACCCACGTCCCACGCACTCCCGTCCTCCACCGTGCTGCAGGTCGCGGAGTGATCATCGCACACCTCCGGCTGTGCGAACTGACTGTTGCACACCTCGCAGATGTACAACTGCTCCGGATACTGGCCGGTGCAGGCCTGCTTCTGATGTGACACGGCAGCAGCCTCGTCACCAAAGAGGGTTTGGCACTTGGAACACTGGAACAGTAGTGTCTCCTCCTGCTGAACAGTCCTGAAACACAGCACAACAAGTTGTAGGATAAATTATAATACCAGCTCCGTTGGGTCAAATACAAATACCATTAAAGCACCGTGTTCGGCGATTAACAAGCGAGCGCGCTCTGAGTGAAGTTAAAACGGGTAGGGGTTTGCACGTGCGCACGTGGCATGCACCCCACCTCTGACATGTGTAAGGCTCTTAGCTAATGGGCTTCCAACTACACACCAAGTTTGAAGGCAATCGGTCCAGCCGTTCCCGATGTAGTGAAAAGGGGCGTGCACGTGCGCGGTGCGCGCGTGCAGATGTACCCCACCTCTGACATGTGTAAGGCTCTTAGCTAATGGGCTCTTAGCTAATGTGCTGCTAACTACACACCAAGTTTGAACGCAATCGGCCGAGCCATTGCCGAGTTCTTGCGAGAAAACTATTCCTGACACCCCTTACGCGACACGCGCCACGTGCCGTTGTGAGCACCGACGTGAGTCGGCACTGGTCACAAACAGGGTAGGGGAGATGGGGCTACTCAGCAAAGAAGACCGCTTGTCAATCGGACGTACCTCGGACCCGACCCGACACGGGTCGGGTCGGGTTGGGTTGGGCCGCTCATACTCATATTTTTCCTATATACCACGGAAGAACTCGCTACGCGCTCGCTAGTAATCACTGTTTGATTCATGGAAAACAATTTTGAGCAATGATTCTATCAGATTACAAAAATACAACCATATTTTGTTCAATTAGCGTCCCAAAATATGTTCGTTTGAGTAGGAAATGACGCCCAAATGTGAAGAATTGTCCACTCTTACTCTCCACTTCAGGAGTGAATTTTCCACTCCCGAATTATGAATGGATATTTATTCTGACATCAAATATTGACTTCTGGTGGTTGCATGCATGGGTGGATAATCGTTTCAAAAGTTGGTGTGGCCGGCTGCTATCCAGCCGGCCGACAGTTTGGACCTTTCCTACCCGAGGCCACTTTCATATATAGGGTGGGTGTGGGGGGGGGGAAGGGGGGGGGGGGGGGAAGAAGTGCGGTCGGAAATATTTTTAACTCAATTATTTCCATGCAACGCTCATAGGCGTAATATTCATGAGTTCAGCAGAATCCCATTTTATCTAGTGTAAACTTATCGCTCAGTATACGGCCATTTTCAACTACGGGGGGGGGGGAGCCTGAGGCCGGAGATATTTCAAACTCAATTATTTTCATGTACCGCCCATAGGCGTAATATCAACGTTCAGCAGAATCCCTTGGCTATGTCCCTGACCTACCCCAATGTCGAATTTCTCCCCGGATTTGGGCCACTTCGTTTTGCAACCACACAATTTTTAAGATTTACAAAATGAGGTTTTCAGCTTCCTGACCTTTAAAGATATCGAAGAAGGATATATGTCATTTTAAGCGTGCATTAGACTTCATGTCTTAGGGGGGGGAAGAATATAGTTCCCCCTCCCCCCTTTGACCGTCTTGGGGGCCATGGCCCCGTTTGCCCCCCCCCCCCCCTCCCCTGGATCCGTCTTTTGATTTGATTCAGTCAACTGGATCAAGCTCTGGAGACCTCACACCCTCAATCAGAATACAAAAGAGTAGAAAATGCATACAAGCAAACAGCAACTTTGCCAACCATGTTAGGACGTCTCAATCAGACTTAACTTAATGGATTGTGGTAGCAGTAAATGTTGGGTCAGGTCCGATTATATTATCAGTGACATCATCAAACCTGCAGACCAACAACTGTGATAGTAACCTTGAACTTCCATTGCTACAAACCTGGGCGTAGGAACCGGGGGGGGGGGGGCGGTGGGGCCGTGGCCCCGCCACTTTTCGGCCATATTTTTTGCTAGAATCTCTCCTTTTTCTTGAAACACAAAATTGAAGACGGCAAACGATTCACCATGACGAGTAGAGTCCAAATCTTTAAAGAAATATATTGGGGGGGGGGGTATATTTCCCTGAAGATGAGATCAAAGTTTGTCTGGCCCCACCATTTTTGGTGGCGTTCCTACGCCAATGGCTACAAACACGATGGATTGACAGGTAGGGTAAAGGTCTGATCTCTGGACACATCCAAAGCTCAGACATTTCATGCTATCATAATTCAGAATGTAGCCAATACTGACACATTGTTAACATTCTGTAGCATGACAGCCTGACAACATGAAGTGTCAGTGATATTACAGCATCTTACCCTACCTTAGCCCAGGATCACCGATTTTTCCACTCCCTATAATAATTTTTAGTCTCACCTTATCACTACATAGGTACCCTGGCAACAAAACCCAGAATCAATTCAAGTCCTGACTGGACCAGCACTGGCATGGTATCCATTACCATGTGCCTATCCAAGACCTTACTTAGTCTATTCCTTAATCATTTGACGAGACCGGGACCTACAGGCAGTGTTGGAAAATAAGACATTTCTTGGTCTTTTGGGGGTCCAAAAGATTTTGTTCTCCTTGAATTTTTCTTCTTCTTCATGCATTGTTGCCCACAATTCCAATGATAATTGCACATATTAAACTAAATTTGACTTTGCAAATACACCACTGTGTCTACAGTAGAGTATTTGCAAATTTGTCTGTTCTCCACCTCAAAAATTTTGTTCTCCGGGACCAGGACCTGAAATGAAAATTCCAACACTGCCTACAGGCATCAGTGCCTTTCCAAATCCTGATAAGTGTAGGTAAGGTAAGGTAAGGTAATCATAAAGCTGTCGCGGGAGCTTCCATATGCTGTAGAAATCAGTGATAATCAAACGATTCACAGCACAAATAATAGGTGCTTCCCACTAATTTATGTGTCATTTGATAGAGAATAGCCTAAATAGTATATATGCATGCACCCATCACAATCTAACAACAAGAAACACTTAAAATTAAAATATTTAATGGGAGTGTGTCTACTGTTTTGTATTACCAGCAACATTTTTCCTATGATAAGTAGCAGTTGTTATCACGTTTTAATGTGATAAAATTAATATATAGGCCTCAGATAATTGAAATTTCGCTTAAATTGTTACAATTTACTTCGGTATAAATATCAACAAAGTTGTTTTCACTATAAACACAAAATCGAAATTGGTGCACGTAAGACAATCAGCAATACGGTTATTGTATACAAACAGTCAAAGCAGAACCGGGGCTCTGTTCGAAAGCTGCTATCAGCGCTCACGAGCTGTTTGTCGAAATGTGATTGGTTTACGCTATCGATACGTTGGCAAGTTTGCATCAAATTCTAGTGGTGGATGTAGGCTGGTGTAAACCCGGTAACTTTGGTCTGCTTACTGGCTTCCAGCCCTCTGCTGGTGTAAACGGAATATCTTGGCAACTAGGGTTATACTGGAGAAATGCAGCTATGGATTAATTCAGAAAAATCTGCTCTACAATCCCATGTGCCTAACTCCATATGGCCAATGTGAGTAGACACACTCCCTTTAAGGAACTCACCGGAGCTTCCGACCTCAACTACAACTCTTGGTTGCTTATCCTACACAAGGTTCGGAAGTCAGCTTTTTATCTCAGATGGCGATTGACTAGTTTATACAAATGATGTCACAAGTGCTGATTGGTGCAGAATCATTCCATACGTACTAAGAGGTAGCAAAATATGGAGAATATGGGAGTCAAAAGAATTCTGCCAAAGGCAGACAGGAGATATTTTAGGCAAGGGTAAACACAAATTTGCTAGGTTAAGTATTGTGTTTTTGGCTTCAGGCCGAAGGCCTAAAGCCTAAAGCACAATAATTAACCTAACAAATTTGCTTTTACTCTTGCCTGAAATAGATTCCTGTGAAACACAATCGCACAAACACCACAACAATTATCAGTAGGTTACCCTGCAACGATTATCAGTAGGATAGGTTAGGTTTGGTTATGTTTTCATCTAAAAACACCAATGACATCATAAAGGATACAATTCACATTGCCACAATTTGTTTACATTCATTCTTCAGTTGTCAGTTGCGCCAGAAACGTGCTGAACTGCATCAGATTATCTGGTGAGTTTGTTAAATAATGTTGTTTTTAATATTTCTAGGTTTTATGTTATGCTGTGTGAATGCATACATACTATTTAGGAAATTATCTATCAAATGACATCTATATTAACGGGAATTAGTAAGAAAAAATATAATTGTAACTGGCTATCTCAATCTCTCCGCAATGAGCATCGCCTGACATCAATTTAGAATGTTAACAACTAATCATAAGATAATAAATCGGACAAAATGTGACATATGTACTTACGTCATTGTTAACGCTGGGAAACTACAACTTTATTGTCTTCACGGCATATAAAAATACATGTCTTCTTGGTGGGTTATGGCGCGTGCCGAGACTCGAGCGTCCTACTCCTTTGTTGTCATTCGCCAAACTCCAATGGTGCAAAGACGCATCCGCGCCAGAAATGGCTTTTATTTTCTCGGCGGTCGCTGCGGCTGACTTCTCATGGCCGCAGGAATCGCTGGCGGCCGCAGCCGTGTGACGTCATACTCGTCACCCATCCCCACCGTCCCTCTACCCCCACGCCTGCTGGCCGCAGTGGCCGCAGCGACCGCAGCAGATTGCGGTGCCCGTGAACAGGGCTCGGATACACTCCTGGGCGAAAAAAGTTTGGGTGGCGGACCATGCATCACAGGCTGGCGGCAAACGGAAGCTAGGAATGCGCTACAAGGGTCCTGGTGAGGTGATACGACTGGAGGGCCCAAGCGAGAGCGGGGTGGTGTATAGGGTCAGAATGATGGACGGAAAGGAAGTGAAGGTTCATCGCAACTACTTGAAGCAGGTGAACGAACGCCAGAGATGCCAAGAAAAGACTCTGTCTGAAGGGGAATCAGACGTCACGAAACAACCAGCAAGCGACAGCACCAGTATGGACGAGAAAGAAGGTAAAAGTGCGAGTGGACAGGCAGAATCGAGAGGGAGTGCTGAAATACCTAACCTAATATGGATGCTAGATTCAGGACAGAAGCAGTCCCAGGTAGAAGAGGAGCCCTATTATGTGACACGTTTTGGGAGGAGGGTCAAACCCGTACGTAAGTATCAAGATTAAACTGCCATGGTAGGTATGAGTTGCCAAAACAGCAACCAAAATAACCAGTACAGTAGAGATAACACAGATCGGAAAATATGCATCGGAAATTTTGAAGTTCAACAAAAAAAAATAGGTACATAAAAAACTTGATGCTGGGAATGACGGAAGGCATAGATGAATCTGTAAAATTTTGCTGCGAAGGAAGTTCATGAGGTAAAACATGGAAATATCACTGCATTTCGCATTACACGACGGTGTACCTACTTATCGGTGTTGTGGAGGAATCCCACCTGCATAATAAGTTAAGACTGTTCACAGGCATGGAACTACATGAGCTGCATAGGAGAGTGGACGAGCTGGTCGCAGCAGTCAGCCAGCCTTGCAGCGGTTGCGAGGCCCTCGCGCAGCGAGTGGCGGCGCTGTAGCACCGGCTCGACGCCGAAACACCACAGCAGGCCGAGGGAACGGCGCAAACACCGGGTGACCCGGCCGGTGCAGCGGTGGGTCCTGGGTGCACGCCAGAGCAGCTTGGGGCCGGTGTTTTTGACGAGGACCTGGAGGAACTTCTCGGTGGCTTCCAGTCGTCAACGGGGGAAGATTGCCAGCTGATGGCGGCGGCGCCTGTCGTGCCACTGACACCGGAAAGCGAAGCAGCACCGGTGGAAGGGGCCGACAAACAAACTGCGGTGAGTCGATGCCACCTAGTTCTGGGTGACTCATAAAGACATAAAGACATAAAAGAAAAGTGCAACAAAGAGCCTCTTGGGCCCATCCGAGGTTGCACCCCCCCCCCCACCCCACCCTCCACCAGTCTCGCCCCTTCAAATCACCTTACTCTACCAGCATAAAAGAAGGCTAATCCCACGAGTATTTATGAACTAATCCCTTCTCTGTAGAGTATTTATCTAATCTAATTTTGAAGGAAACAAGTGTCACTGCATCAGCGACATCCCCTGGTAGCATATTTCAATGTCCTACAACCCTTCTACTGAAAAATGACTGTCGTAGCCTAGTCCTACTTTGTTTCATAATGAGTTTATGCTGATGACCTCTACCTCGATTTTCCCTATTGAACTCAAACATACCCTTTAAATATCCAGAATGCTGACTATTTACAAATTTGAAGACTTCAATTAGATCTCCTCTTAGCCTTCTATATCTAAGTGAAAACATACCCAATTTCCTTAATCTATCTTCATAAGGTAAACTACCAAGACAATTAATCATTTTTGTTGCCCTTTTTTGAACTCTTTCTAACAACCAGCAATCTTTCTCATATGTTGGAGACCAGGCTTGTACACAATACTCCAAATGTGGTCTAACGTATGCACAATACAGTTTTGTTATTACCTTTTCACTCTTGTAGGAAACATTTCTGTTAATGGCCCCTAGCATTCTAAGTGCCTTTTTCCTAGCTTCTACAACCTGGTCTGACGCTGATAGTCTATTGTTTACCACGACACCTAAATCTCTTTCCTTTTCAATCTGCTCCATTTTCTGCCCACCCATTTCATACCTATGTTTACTGCTAACCCGTCCAGCGTGCATAATCTTACATTTACTCAAATTGAATTTCATCTGCCATGCTTCAGACCACTCAACTAGCTTGTCCAGATCTGATTGAAAAACATCCTGATCATGTTTTCCTCTAATAATCCTGACAACTTTTAGATCGTCTGCAAATTTCAAGACTTTGCTGTCTATACTGTTCTCAATTGCATTCACAAATATTATAAAAAGCAATGGGCCCAGGACTGAGCCCTGTGGAACCCCACTGAGAACCTCCTTCCATTGTGATTGGCACCCATTCAATATAACCCTTTGCTGGCGTCCTGAAAGCCACGTTTCTATCCAATCCAGAATCTTGCCCCTGATCCCATGAATTTTAAGTTGCGACCCCAGTCTTGTATGGGGGACTTTGTCAAATGCTTTACTGAAATCAAGAAAAGCTACATCTAGCTGTTTACCCTGATCAACGCTATCTGTTGCAACATCCAAAAACTCCAGAAGATTAGTTAAACAAGAACGGCCCTTCCTAAAGCCATGCTGTGTATCTTTGATGAGTTCATTTTGCTCCAAGAATTCAACAATCTTATCTTTGATGATTGATTCAAGCACCTTGCAGACTAATGAGGTCAGACTAACTGGTCTATAGTTTTCCTCTTTACTTCTATCTCCCTTTTTATGAATAGGAACAACATTTGCTCTTTTCCAATCAAGTGGAATTTTACTATCTGCAAGTGATTTAGAAAATATTATGGCTAATGGAACCGACAACTCCCTTTCAGATTCTCTTAAAAGTCTAGCATGGATTTCATCAGGTCCTTCTGCCTTGTTAGGCCTTACTTTCTTTAGATATTCTAGAACAAGTTCACTACTTATGCCACCTAGCTCTCCTATAGTCTCCTCTGTCTCTAGCTCAGGCTGAAGTGCTGCAATACTACTCTGGTCCTCGATAGTAAAGACAGATTGAAACTGATCATTAAGCACTTCAACCATTTCACTGTCCTTGCTAACTAACACATCATCTACCTTAAATGGACCTATATTTTTGGAAACTGTACTTAACTTATAAAAACTGAAGAACTTCTTACTATCTGCATTACAATGTCTAGCTAAATCAAGTTCATTTGCCCTTTTAGCTGCTCTGACCTTTTTCTTAACTGAATTTCTTGCATTCTGGTAGGCCTTCTGATTTATATCTAGTGAAGATCCCTTCAAAATGCCAAATGCACTTCTTTTAGCTTGTATAGCACTCCTTACTTCTGGGGTAAGCCAAACTGGATTGCCCTTGGTTCTGTTACGTTTGTGCCTGAGGGGTATATGCCGATTTTGAATTTGGCTTAATCTAGCTTTGAAAACATTCCAGGCCTCCCATGCATCTAAACCTGCCAACTCAACGTTCCATTTTATCTGTGCGAGGTCATTTCTAATACCATCAAAATCAGCCCGGCTGAAGTTTGGAACCATAATAAGGTTATCTTTGGGCCTCATTTCTGATGAGATATTGAATTTAACCATATTGTGATCACTGGTTCCTAGACCTGCACAAATACTTATGTCACTAACTAGATCACTGTTGTCTGAGAATACAAGGTCTAGAATGGAGCAATGTCTGGTTGGCTCTGTTACAAACTGATGCATGAAAAGCTCCTCTTCAAAGATTTGCCTATACAACCTACACTCATTTGTTTCCTCTGCTATACTTTCGTATCCTCTTAAGTTAAAATCTCCCATAATAAGACACTGAGCCCGAAAGTTCCTACGTATTTCCTCACAAATATCTTGGTCTGTTTCAGCTTGGGAGTTCCTTGGAAGATTCCCTGGTCTGTAAAATGCACCTATCCTCAACCTTCCTCTGTTTCCTGCACCAATTTTAATGTCAAGCCAGATTGATTCTACTTCTTTTACTTTACTAGAATCATCAACTCTAGTAGTGCAGTACAAGCTATTTACATATGCAAACACTCCACCTCCCTGCCGTGATTCTCTGCAGTATGAGAACATGTTATACCCTTGTAACTCGAAATCCTGTAGCCTATCCCTATTATACCCCTCACTAACCCATGTCTCGGTTACACAAATGATATCAGGCTTATCAAGGGCAACATAACACTCAAACTCATCAAATTTAGACCTAATACTTTGGGCATTCAGCAACACACATGTGATCTTATACTTTGAGCTGACTCTACTAATTCTGAGGGAATTATGATCTACTGTCCTATTCTGACATGAACTTCTACCAATGCTTACTTCTCGATGCCCTAGTACTAGCGTCCCTGACCCCCCCCCCCCCCCCCCCCCCCCCCTCCTACCTAGTTTCCCTGAATGACACTTCTGTAGGCATCTCCCAAAGCCCTTGCCCCCTCATCCGATAAGTGAAGCCCATCCTTCATATAGTACCTATGCCACTCATAGAACTGATCCCATAAGTCTACATAACTAAGCCCCATAGCTGAACATAAGTTCTGAACTGAGCTGTTCACAGACAGAGCTCTCGAGTACCACTCCTCACTGGCTCCACAGCGAGGGAGGATGCCAGTCACAATGACTGGTTTCCTGGACTCCTTCAACCTCTGCAGCAGGCTCCGGTACTCTGCTACCAGTTGACTAAGATCGAGACGTTAGACTCGTTGGCCAAACGTCTCGATCTTCCGGTCCCCTCGCATGACAGCGTACTGAACCTGGCAGAGAGGGGCAATACATGGGCAATACATGGGCTCATTATATCCAGGATCACTTAAGGGAATGGGAGGCAAAAGCGTCTGACAAGGGAGCCCGTCCCGGTTCGATTTTGATGTGGATGGGGGGAAACGATGCATATGGGCGTCCCGAAGTGCCTCCTCAGGGCCTTGACAGAGGAGTGGTGAAGGAGGTACTGGGGCAGGTGACGTCGCGAGGACGAACTATCTTGGCAGGACCTACCAACAGCAGTGTCCTTTTGTTTTGTACAAGCATCCTCCAGCACGGGGTTGATGTGTATAGGGCGATTTGGGTGTTCGGATGGATTATGCCATTGTTCCATCTCTTGCCAGATGCTGATGGTGTTGGCGAGACAGCCGCTGCAGTGAAGAACGTCACCTGCGCGGCACTGGTCTGCTGATGCTGTCTCCAGCGTTGGTGGGCGACCCGGCAGACGCGGCGGCGCTCCAGTTACGGCAATAGATCAACGGGCGTGGCGAACGGGCGTGGCGACCGCGTGGCGATTGGGCCGAGAAGATTTGCCGATGTGAGATTTTGCGCCCAGTGTTGCTGATTTTGTTATCGTATTACTATAGTTCGTTAAGAAATACGGGACGTGGCGCCTCTTAGCAGGACCGGTTTCGGCCTGCAGCGCGCCAACATCCTATTGCTTAGGGGGGAGGTGTGTGGGGCCGAAGTTGCGGGCTCCGCCCCTGTGTGCGTGTGGGCTGACGGCTCGGCTCGCCTGCGGGGTCGCGCTCGGCGCATGCGCGCCGACCGGTCAGCGGTCGGCTGGGGCCGCACGGGGCGAGCGAGGCGTGGCAGTTGTGTACGGGACAGCACGGCAAATACACCTCTAGAACGGACACCGCCTTTGCCTAACATTATGGTAACCCGCGCCGTGTCGGGGTGGGGCGTTTAGACGCCCCCCCCCCCCTAAGGTTTTTCGAGGATAGTGAAAAAACGTCGGCGCGCCGTTTTTGCCGTTTCAAAAACGGCGTACGGCGCACAGCGCCGCCGTTTCAGCCGTCTTTTTTGGCACACCTGCTCGGGCATCAATTACCCACATTGTGTGCAATTATTGACCACAGGTCATCTCAGGTCGGGTCACGTAACCACACCTCCAAATAAGTTTGCGGTCGTACCACAGCCAGTTTTTGGCCGATCGGTTTCAAACTTACAGGATTTCATCACGTCATAGATACCTACAATTCGAATTTCTAAGATGTTGTATATCGGTGACTTAAGGTCACCGGTCGGGTTATTTTCGTGACCTCCCATTATAAGTCAATGGTAAATATTAAAATGTTTCGTTTTCCGAGGATACGCATGATATCAGTCCAATTCCTTCTAGATCATGTTATCATAGGCTATTATTGATGATCCAGGTAAAATTTTTGTTCAGTGACCCCTACAGGATCAGCCGAGGTCAGCAGAGGTCACCAACACTTTGTGTCAATAACTCTAGATAGAATGAAGATAAAGAAGTGAAATCGGCATTAATGTGTTTGTCTCGTCGAGAAACGTCTCCCAATATGCAACATGACCTACTTGGGTCGCCACTTGATCTTGACCGGAGGTCAAATTTCTAAGTTTACCTAAACTGGTCCAAATTAATGTGATTCGAAGCGCGTTGACGAGATAAACATGATGGCGTCAACACTATTGTCGTATCTTTATTAGGTAAAAAATTATTTCCGAACGTTTTGCCAAAAAATAGCTCGTTTGACATTGTATGACCTCTGGAGCCTAAACTATTGATCTGAGATCAGATTTCATGACGCGATATTATTTATCATTTCAAGAGATTTCGATTGCTTCCTTCCGTTTGTTCCTAGCTATCATAGTTCCCGATATATTTTGGTGTTTCTGGATAAACGTCCTAAAACTGGAAAATCGGACCTTCGGTGACCTCTGGTGACCTCAATATTGACCTGAACCAGAACATGTTAAAATAGTTTCAAAGTGGTTTTTGATGAGCTTTCGAAACGTTTCGGTTTCCAATGAGGACAATTTGAGAGCGATAAAGTGCACCAAGATGAGAAGTGAGAAGATTTCGAGATTTTTTTTCGCCCCCCCCCCCCCAACTTTAAAATCGTTCCCGGGTCCATGCACAGAAGTGCTTGAGAAGCTGGACGCAGTGTTGTCTCGGTTATCATCAGCAGGGTTGACCTTGAATTTGGCGAAGTGCATTTTTTTTCGTGACAGAGTGACGTTCCTCGGAAACCAAGTGTCTCGTGACGGTCTGTGCCCTGACCCTAACAAAGTGGCCATGATCCGTGACTGGCCCGAGCCACGAACAGCGAAGGAGCTCGCAAGCTTCCTGGGACTGGCTTCCTTCTGCAGGAAATATGTGAAGAACTTCTCAGAAATCGCAGCGCCTCTTTTTGACATATCTTTTTGACTCTGATAAGTTTCAGTGGTCAGACCAGGCTGCATTTGATCGTTTGAAAGTGGCGTTGACTCGCGCACCAGTTGTGGCGCTGCCTCGTTTTATTCCTGATGCTGGTGATTTTACGCTAGGTTGTGATGCTAGTGACGAGGGAGTAGGAGCCGTGCTGATGCAGAAACAGGATGGTGTGGATCGTATCAGTGCGTTTGGAAGTCAGCGCCTGTCGAAGTCTCAAAGAAACTACTCAACTACTAAAGAGCTGCTGGCTTGTGTTGTTTTTGCTCAACATTTTTCGCATTATTTGCAGGGAAAAAAGTTACAGCTCCGAACTGACCACAGCAGCTTGCAATGGCTGATAAATTTCAGGAACCCATCTGGCATGCTGGCACGCTGGTTGGATATCCTTGGCAGTTTCACCTTTGATATTGTTTACAGGCCGGGTTCTGAAAACGTAGTAGCTGATGTTCTGAGCAGGAAGCCGTCTGAGGTTACTGATGTTGGCTGTCAAACAGGCGAGACGCCAGCATCCAGCTGTGACCGAATCACGAGTACCGACTGGTCCTTGAGTTACATACAGGCGGAGCAGGGGAGGGACGCGGGTATCGCGGAGATTACCCGTCACTTGTCAGCAGGTCGACGTCCGACACGTCGTCAGGTGCCAGAGAGCGTCCGTCCGCTGTTACGGCAGTGGCCACGTCTGCGGCTAGTGGAGGGTGTCCCGTTCAGGGTATACAGAAGACGTCCGCATGACTCAACGGCTCCAGGTGGTGATCCCTCTTCATCTGGTGTCCGTCGTGCTGACGTCACTGCACGCAGGCTCAGCCGGTGGCCATTTCAACCGTGAAAAGCTGGTTTCGCAGGTGCAGCTGCGGTTCTGGTGGCCCACAGTGACAGCTGATGTGAACAGTTATTGTCAGAGCTGTGAGCGGTGCAGCTCTCGTAACGCTTCTGTCCCACAGCCGCGTGCTGCGATGGGGGAGCTGAGGTCATCTGAACCGTGGTAAACTGTGTCGATCAACTTCCTCACAAACTTACCTACCACAGCTCGTGGCAGCAAGCATCTGCTGGTGTGTAGTGACCATTTCACCCGTCTCTGTGATGTGTTTGTGCTGCCTGACATGACGGCGACGACGGTGGCTACAGCATTGGTGGAAGGACTGTGCTCGCGCTTTGGCTGTCCAAAGTATTTGCATTCTGATTGTGCCGCAAACTTTCGAAGTCAGGTGATGAGTGAGGTGTGTCGACTGATGGGCATCAAAAAGACTAACACTTCAACTGCACACCCTCAGGGAGACGGAAAGTGTGAGAATGATGCGAACCATTTTGGGCATGTTGTCGAAGTATCTTGATGACAATCATGAGGAGTGGGAAGTGCATGATGGGATATATATACTCCTGATGATGGGATATAGGTCGCAGGTACACCAATCGCTCGGGTACAGTCCATTCTTAATGTTTGGACGTGAGCCCTGTCTGCCGATAGATGCCGAGATCAAGGTGCCCCGGGGATGCAAATCTGACTCCATTGCAGCGTACGTGGATCGTCTGTGTGCTGGTCTGCGAAATGCATACCAGGTTGCCATTCGCAGGTCGGACCAGAGTAACGCTCGTAACAAGCGCTTGTATGAGCGCAGGATGAACGAGTTCTCGTACCGCCCTGGTGATCCAGTGTATTTGTTCAAGCGCATCGCGGGGAGGGGGGAATATTATAAGTGCATATGTCCTTGGAAGCCCGCCACAGTTGAAGCCAAAGTCGGTGACCTCAATTACAGAATTCGGATGGACGACAGCGGGAAAATGTTGCTGGTACACCACAACAGACTGAAACCCCGTCCTCTCCACAGACCTGACTCGGCACACGAGCAGCGCGAGAGTGACGAGAGCGAGTGTGAGTCTGTCACGTGTCCCCTTCCGGGACCTGTGTCCCGTTCGCTGTCGGATCCAATTCCGAGTGAGCGTGTGTCTGATACGGGTCCCGCGCTGGATCCCGTGCCGAATGAGCCTGGGACTGATGTGCGTTCCGCGCTGGATCCCGTATTGAGTGAACGTGTGTCTGACCTGTGTCCTCACCAGGGCCTTTCACTGGAGGCGGGGAAGGTGACGGGCGAGTCTGTGTCTCTGGATGACTCACCGTGCGGTGATCTCAGACACCGGTGTCTGAATCCCTGACAGAATCCTCTGGATCCCTGACGGAACCCTCACAATCACCCTGTCCGGTTCGGCAACGGGAGGGCGCAGCGGCTTCTGCCCAGACACCGCGTCGGTCTGCACGGGTCAAGAAGCCGCCCGACCGATATGGATTTCCTCCTGCAATGCGGTTGATTTACTTTGACCGATACTTAATTTTCAGCTGGCCTAGTAGCTACGGACTGGAACTGCTTCAGAAGTTGAATGGGAGGGGACTGAGACTAGGATAGTTATGTGTTGGTGTAGTAAGTGTTAAAGTTGTTGATATTTCAAAATGACTACCGCTGCACTGCGCCTGCCTGCCTTAAACTAATATAATTTAAGTAATTAAGTCATAAGTCTCTGATTTTTTTGGTGGGGTTCGAGCCGCACTTGATACTGTTGCTAGCTTATCGTGTTCGGGTTCTGCATTGGTTTGAGCGGCTTTCTGACTGATGATCTGATCTGACTGGATCCGTCGGTTGCGCATCTTGTCGGGAGGGGAGGCAACGAATCGCTCACGTTTAATTTCTGTGTCCCCAGGGTTTGGGTTATGGGTTGGCGCGACCGTCTCTAACTGCTGCGAGAGGAGCTACTCCGGCGAGACGACATAGGCGCCACTGCGCGCTACCGTGGTGAACGGCACATCACTAAGTGCCGTGTGAACGCGCTACCGTGATGATCGCGCGATACAGTGGTGAATGATATGTGTCGCAGTGTTTGGTGTGTACATCGGGTGCTGCTCGTAAGGTGGATGGAGTGTAAGGATTGCTTGTTGTCGGGGACGCGGGTGTCCGGCCGGCGCCGGCTGGCCGCCGGCCTGGACCCTCTGCGTGACCTCTAGGTCACGTGATGCTCGCCGCCGGCATTAGTGACGTGGTCCGAGGCCGCCCGGGGTCAGTCCGCCGGGGCCGCGGCACTCTGGGCTGGAGCGGCGAGTGATGTGCGCGACCCGCCGCGGTGTCTGACGTGCAATATAAGGCCAGTTTAAACTCAAAGTTTACACTACCAACGGGAGTTACGCAAACTTCGAACCGACAGGGGGGGGGGGGGGTGCCGCCTCACCCCACATCTCCAAAATCACGGTAGAGAGCGATAAGTGGACAGCGGCATTGGATAGCTCGTGACAAGCTCTATCGACTGGTTTACAAGTCATTTTTAGATCAGGTCATCGCTGAGGTCACCAGAGATTATCAAAGGTCAAATTATGGTATTATGTGGTTTTCCTTTACAAAGTCGTCTGTATCCCGAGAACTAAAACAGCCAGCGATGCGAGCGCGATGAAAGCCATTCGTTCGAAAGGGCATTGCATTTGCTGTCGTGAGATACCATGTGGTGTGACCTCAGGTCATCAGTTAGGCCATGAGGAGTTATTAAACTTTAAGTGTTCTGAAAACCGTTTCAGTTTTCTGGGAATAACTTTTGATAAAAATATGATAAAGTGACGAGAATGAATGAATGAATGAACAGTATCGTGATATATCAAGGTTAATTCAAAAATTGATCTGACCTGAGGTTGATGTTGTCGTCTGTATGACCCTCACCCCACATCTCCAAAATGAGGTCACCAGAGACACTCTACCTAGATCAAGATTAGGTCGAGACCATATTTTGGATTAATCGACGCGTCTCAATGGGACAAACACAATAGTTGGAATCCCATTGCTCTATTTTAATTCTGCCAAATGTATTGAATGAAACTGCACATGACCCTGGGGGTCACCAGAGTTGACCTTGTAGAGGTCACAGGGTAAAAATGGCACATGAACGTTTGCATTTGTCTTGAGACTAGTATATTCGATGAAAATACAAACAATTCATATATTTCCTGTATACATTATTTGTATTATATATGTCTACACATATATAATGAAAATAATCGAGAGGCATCTTGATCATCTTGATCATCATCCCTTATCTTGAGTGGTCAGCAGCTAATCGCCACGAGGTTGCCATCTCATGTGTTGGAGGTCGTTGACATCAAAGTTCATTGACTCTTCAACAATGCAGTGATTTGGCGCACGATGATTTGAGGAGGTGACGGCTGTGTGTGATGACGCATTGTGCGTGGTGGCTCCTGATTGGCAGAGCCCGCCAGCTGCGACTGGCCGTGGGGAATTCGGAGATTCGGGTTTCGGCGGCCGACGTGAACTGAGCTCTCGCTGTTTTGTGCGTTTTGTTTGCCACTACAACTCGATAATGTAACCCTTTCTCGGACCACGTCTACATATGTATTTTCATTTTGCTCAATTGGCACGAATCCCACTAGCATGGTAACGTCACGAAATCGACCTGACTTTAGGTCACCGTTATACAAAAATGATGCAGCCGGAGTCGTAGGTAGTTATTGCCTGATTAATCTTGTGATTTTAATACCGCGCAGTCAAACACTGTGGCTGTGGCACGACCACAACCCTTTTTTGGAAGGGGGTCATTTGACGTGATCTGGTGACTTGACCTGAGATTACCCGAGGTAAAAAGAAATACACAATGTGGGTAATTAGTGCATGACGGCTATCCCAAAAGCGGAGGAGTTACATGCCGCCGTTTCCTAATTAGTCCGAGAAGAGGGGGCGTCCAAGCGCCCCTCTCCCCCCCCCCCCCCTTCCCGGCGCGGCACGGGATTAAGGATTAATTAAGGACAAGGATTACACTATCAACAAAAGTCGTAAACAGTGCCTGCACTATTCCCATGTGACCGGATGTGGGTCGTGTGACGTACTGCCCCGTCTGAAGAGGCTTGTTTACCATATGTCGGCGGGAGCAGTGGAGGTGTTAGACCGGGGACTGGACACTGGACAGCCAGCCCACCAGCCAGCTCGGGCGGGAAATATCGACCGAAGTTGTATATACGATTGCGAAAACGTTTGAGCTTCAAACCATACGATTGCGAAAACGTTTGAGCTTGTCAGTGACAAGCTCAAACGTTGTCACCCATATAAAGCATGTCGAGCGTGTCCAGCACAAGTTGTTGACGTGGTCGGACCGACCCTGTACTGACCTATAGACTTGAGGCGCTTTTAGCTCATTTTAACATGTGTTCTATGAAAGTGAGACTTATCCAGCATGGCATTATGTTTTTACACAATGTATACCAAGGCCGCATTGAGTGTCCTCATCTCGTGTCGACATTCCGCCTGTCCGTGCCGCCGCGGCCAACTCGCAACTCCTCCCTTTGGGCCATACCTTTTGCCAGAGTAAATACCGTCCTTCGTGGCCTTCTATGTCGTGTCCCAACACATACCAACTCCTTTCTTGGATCCTGTACATCCGCTGATTTCTTCACTTCAACACGCTATTCCTTCTTGACCAGCGTTCGAAAGTTCGCGAGTCGTGGCGGCACGTATATGTGATCCGCGGCGTGTGAATGCGAACTATGTGCAATATTATGTATTTATTTGTGTACTTTGCCTGAACGTATGATGTATTTTGACAAACATTGTGCTTTTTTACTATGTGACTGAATCTATTAGTAGGCATGATGTCTGTTGGTGTTTTTCTATCAATAAACACAAAATGAACCACACGTAGAAAATCAGTCGAAAGGCCCCACCTGCTGTCTGCGAGCGGCTGAGAAAACTTAGAAGATAGTTCATTTTCGGTAGCTTTTGAGGAGCGTAGCTCCGAGACCTTCCTATCAATGCTTTGTATGTGTTGTTTTCGTAGCATGAATTACAAAAATGATAAATATTGTAGCCAATATATTTTGTTTATAAAATATTAATTTCGTAGCAAATTTCCGTCGATATTGAATATTCCTCACCTCTGTACACGACTCCAATGTTTAACGGGCAGCCAGGCTATGATATTGCCACTCAGGGGCGTCGCCACGGGTTTTTGAGTGGGGGGAGGGGACGAAGTGCCAAATGAAGCATCAGTACAGTTCGCGACAATGTGAGGGGAAATCAGTTTTTACCTTATAATGTTTACTTAGGAACGCAATTTTTAGTTGTAACTACCTGCTTTATTTGTTTATATGTATAACTATAACAGGTGATAGATGAAAAACAATAACTTCTTCGGAAATCTTCATGGTATATTGTTCCAACGACGCTATATTTGATAGGCACTGCCAGGCGATTCGCTCATCGCTGTTTGGGAAACATATTATAGTTATTCGTGTTACACATAAAGCTATTTCATATTAATTATAGGAAGTGGAAGCCACCTGTCAGTCTGTCCGTTAGGATGTCATCCGATTGCTTAATAACTCCGCGCACCTTGCAGTCAAAACCACGAAATTTGGCATGTTAGTGGGGATGTAAGGTTGCACTATCGTAGGCAAATTTGGCGGCGATCCATAATCACAATAGACTGCAATTATAATTATTATTTATATGCCGTGAATATCAAACTTATATGCACCACCTAGTGTTCGTCACGGGCCCACCAACCCTCAGCTCGGCCCGGCCCAGGCCCATAAACACCAAGCCCAGGCCCGGACCAGACCCGGTCAAATTCATAATATTGAGGCCCAGGCCCCGTCCGGTCCGTTCAGATTAAGCATATCATTATTTTCAACAAAAAATTGCAATCATTATCCTAGCATATTTACTTGTATATTTATATTTATATAAATATTTCATATTTACTATAAATGTGAAACAATGAACCAACTATGCTAACAAAAAAAGTCACAGCCACAGCAACAGTGTGTTGCTGTGTAAGTGAACTGCTGGTTAAAATATTTGTTGAGCTCTAACCTGAGCTTGTGCGACGCGCGCATTACTTCAAAATTGTCAGGCCCAGACCCATCCAGAGCCTAGTGATTTCCTTAAAATTGAAGCCCGGCCCAGGCCCAGCCCAGGCCCAGCACATGGCCCATAGGGCCAGCCCAGCCCATGGCGAACTCTGGCGCCACCCGGCTGCCACTGGACTGGCTTTTGCTTTCGGAGACCTCGGTGGTCATGGGGGTCAGGGTCAGGGGTTTGATAGATATTTAGGAGGTCGGTGTTGCGATACAAGGCAACGTCACTGGCGTGTTTGTTTTCTATCTTCTTCATAAGCTCCGCGCATCTCACTGTTCTGCATGCTGGCCGACCCGGACTGCCCGTAACTGTACCAGAAGGACGGATAGCCCCCGGACTGCCCGTAACTGTACCAGAAGGACGGATAGCCCCCGGGCTGCCCGTAACTGTACCAGAAGGACGGATAGCCCCCGGGCTGCCCGTAACTGTACCAGAAGGACGGATAGCCCCCGGGCTGCCCGTAACTGTACCAGAAGGACGGATAGCCCCCGGGCTGCCCGTAACTGTACCAGAAGGACGGATAGCCCCCGGGCTGCCCGTAACTGTACCAGAAGGACGGATAGCCCCCGGGCTGCCCGTAACTGTACCAGAAGGACGGATAGCCCCCGGGCTGCCCGTAACTGTACCAGAAGGACGGATAGCCCCGGGCTGCCCGTAACTGTACCAGAAGGACGGATAGCCCCCGGGCTGCCCGTAACTGTACCAGAAGGACGGATAGCCCCCGGGCTGCCCGTAACTGTACCAGAAGGACGGATAGCCCCCGGGCTGCCCGTAACTGTACCAGAAGGACGGATAGCCCCCGGACTGCCCGTAACTGTACCAGAAGGACGGATAGCCCCCGGGCTGCCCGTAACTGTACCAGAAGGACGGATAGCCCCCGGACTGCCTGTAACTGTACCAGAAGGACGGATAGCCCCCGGACTGCCTGTAACTGTACCAGAAGGGCGGATAGCCCCCGGGCTGCCCGTAACTGTACCAGAAGGACGGATAGCCCCCGGACTGCCCGTAACTGTACCAGAAGGACGGATAGCCCCCGGGCTGCCCGTAACTGTACCAGAAGGACGGATAGCCCCCGGGCTGCCCGTAACTGTACCAGAAGGACGGATAGCCCCCGGGCTGCCCGTAACTGTACCAGAAGGACGGATAGCCCCCGGGCTGCCCGTAACTGTACCAGAAGGACGGATAGCCCCCGGGCTGCCCGTAACTGTACCAGAAGGACGGATCGCCCCAGAACCGGTGACTGGTGCCGGCTCGTTGTGCGGGGTAGTCGTTTGTGGATGGCTGACCGAAACGGATGTGGAGTAAACGGATGTGCTCATGTATTTGAAGTAATGGATGAAGTAGTTATCCGAAAACTACCTCGGTTTGCAAACTTTGAACGCATTTGGGCAGAACTTGAACGAAATGGCTTGTGTATTTTATTTTATAAATCTAGTCCGAGCTTTTTAATGGATATATTTCCTACTATCGGCTTCAGACCGTGCGAACGCTCCTTTTTCGCGATATTTGCTAAACCAACCGTCTAATTGCGAGGTGATTTTTAACAGTGTAAGTTTGAGTTTTTGGACCATTTTTTCAATATTGGCTCTTAACAAAAAGGTGAAATTTACACCACTTCTCATAGACACGTAATGTTAAGAATCGGGCCCAAGAAACCGTTTCTACACAGAGGCTTACGGTTTCTTGGGCCCGATTTTTAACATTACTAGTCAATGAGAAGTGGTGTAAATTTCAACTTTTTGTTAACCCGGCAGTCACTGGGGTATATTAGTCACCCGCGTACAACTTAGATGTTCTCTGTGAACTGCATGTGTCCGACGTCGCGGTGAGGAGCGCTCTGCGGGCATTAGCGCCTAACAAGGCATGCGGTACCGATACTATCAGTGCGCGCGTTATTGTAGAGTGTGCGGAGGAGTTGGTGGTGCCGCTCACCAAGATATGTAGAATGTCTGTCGCAGCTGGAGTCTTCCCGGAGAGATGGAAGCAGGCAAACATTATTCCGATTTTCAAAAAAGGCGACAAAAATCTGCCTGCAAATTATCGTTCGATCTCCCTGCTCAGTCTCTTCGGGAAGATTCTAGAGCGTGTAGTGTGCGACCAACTGTATTGTCATGTCTCATCTACTTAGATGAGACATGACATATTTGCGTGGAGACATATTTGCGTGGAGCAGCATGGCTTTGTTCCGAAGTGATCTTGCGCCACGAACTTAGCAATGTTTCTCAAAACCGCGTGGGAGGCCATATCGGACGGGTATCAGACGGACGCCATCTACACTGACTATTCGGCTGCATTTCAAAGTGTTAATCACGCGCTTATCATCCACAGGCTCGAACATTCATACAACCTTTGTGAAAACGCTCTAAAATGGTTCGTCTCGTACCTGTCCGATAGGCGCCAGAGGGTCATCGTGAACGGGAAAACATCCGATTGGAAACCTGTTATCTCCGGAGTTCCAGAGGGATCGATTTTGGCACCTCTAATTGTCTCTCTCTTCATCAACGATCTACCACGATCCCTCGACTCAGATTGTCTCATGTATGCTGATGACGTCAACATTTATCGCAAAATTAGCACCCCGTCTGACGGGCGACTGCTGCAGGATGATATCAGTCGTCTCTCAGCCTGGTCTGTCAGATGGGGACTAAACTTAAACCCATCCAAATGCAAAGCGTTCACGATCACCCTCAGGCGCGCACCAGTCCAGACCAGCTACTATATAGGCAGCTCCAAGTTTAAACTTGATCATGTCGAGGAGATACGTGACCTGGGTGTGACATTGGATCGAAAACCTACTTTTGCTGTGCACATTGACAGCATCGTCAAACGAGCAAATCGATCCCTGGGTCTCCTCATCCGTTCTTTTCAATCTGGCTCGAACCACGGTTCAAACTTCAATCGCACAGCCATTGTAGCTGCCTATTTTTCCAACGTGCGATCTATTCTCGAGTTTTCAACTGTGATCTGGGCTGGTGCGGCCGACTCCCATACAAAGCGGGTCGATCGGGTGCAGTACAAATTCTTTATGTGGCTTCTCCACAACACCCAGTCCGGAAATGCTCCTTCTCTCTCCTATCGTGACCTCTGTCACCACGTCAAAATCCCCACTCTAGCCGCAAGGCGAGTTCAGCATGATCTCCTTTTTCTCAAAAACGTTCTATGCAGCAAACTGGACACACTCGAAAGCTCGAAAGCTTCTCTCTTCACGTGCCCGCCCGATCGACACGCCAACAAAACCTGCTTAGTGTTCCTCACTCTCGTGTCAACATCGTGCAGAATGGAATGTTCACTCGCTTGCCAATGGTCACGAACGCCTTTCTTAGAGAGAAGACTGTCCCGGCCTACATCTTCGATGATGGTCATGGCTCCTTCAAGCGGCAGGTGCTGAAATATGTCAGGAAGCAGTGTGGATTGCATGATGTTCTGCGTGACATGTAACGCGTTTTTGATATTTTGTTCTGTTATCGTCGTTTTATTTATACTTTTGTAGCTGTATTTGTGTGTATGTGTTTACGTTTTTAACTATTTGACTTCGCCTGTCATTGGGTTCATCCCGTTGGTGATACAGTTGAATAAAAAAATATATATATATTCTGTAACACGACTCACGGGGGGGGGGGGGGCTTTTTTTAGCCCCCCCCCCCCCCCTGGTATCTTCAGAACCAATGATCACATCGGGACGCGCAAGGTGGCATTCGAAAGCGCTCAATGAAATAAGCCTAACGCAAACTTTAAAAAAATCCAATTAAGGTCACATGTCAGGTCACGGTCAAGTCAAACGTCAAAATCGAGGTATTTGAGTTTATGGACAATACTTGCCATCCATGGCCTTCGATTGCGCCTATAATCACCCACAGTGCTGTCAAAGGTATGATACATATCCCACATGAGCTAAAGTGAGATTGTTGGAAAAGATCAAGGTCAAGGTCAGGTCACAAAAGGTCACTACACACAAAATATCTACGAAAGTCATGCAGCACATGTTTTATGGATGCTTTTACGCGTAGAATTCGATAGTGGTAGTCATTTTACCACCTGACTTCATTTACGTGAAGTTAATGTCAAGTTCAGGTCAAGTTCAGGTCACTGAAGGTCAAAATTTGAAATTGATCAATCAAAATGAAAAAGCATGTTTCTATATCAGTTTTATCTAAAACAAACAGTGCTGGCGTTTATTTGTCTGTATACGGTCAAAAAAAGCCAAAAAACTCAATTTCAAAATATGACGTCATGATTTACCCATACTTTATATGCCATGACAGTCAAAAAAGATATAATTTTGAAATTTGGTATGGTAGTTGCCCATATGTCGTTATGACATATATTCCGTTTTTTTCAATATCTTTGGAAAAAAATGATTTTGTGAACATTTTTTAAAAAAAAGAAGTGTTTTTGTTTAATTGGGATCAAAAACATTTTTTTATTTGGAGACAGCTGGTTTGTAGCCCTTGCAATTTGATACCTTTTAGCAGTTTTCGATTGCATTTTGCTTCAAATGCGGCATTTGTACGGCCTGGCAAAGTTTAGCCGATTTGTATGTCAAAATCGTGTTTAGTGACGTCACTAAATTCACTATATCTATTTTAAAAAATCTGACGAAATTTTTTCTTCTTCAAAGGTGTAAAAATGATGCCCGGATAGGTACTGAAAGTTTGGCGTCGATATCTGCATTAGTTATTGAGATATTCCTAATATTCCTAAGGGAGGGGCGGGCTAAAAAAGCCCCCCCCCCCCCTCCCAGTGACTCGCGGGTTAAGAGACAATATTGAAGAAAAAAATGGCCCAAAAGCTCAAACTTACACTGTTAAAAATCGCCACGCAAATAGACAGTTGGTTTAGAAAATATCGCGAAAAAGGGGCGTTCGCTCGGTCTGAAGCCGATAGTAGGTGAGGACCCGGCTTAAACAGTGTGATTACCGAGCGCAGCGAGGTCTTCCGGCAACCAGGGGGAAAATATACGTATGAGCCATAGCCATGGTTTTCAGGAACTTATTTCTTTGCTTGCTATTCGGTCGAAGTGACGGAATACTTGCACACAAAAACGTTCATGTCGTAAAACTATCTGCCGGTGTTTCCTTTTAGCAAGCGCAAAGTGTGCCTAAACAACCAATAGGGCACATTAACGCCATAATATTCCCATTTTTCTGCTACCGAAATTGCATTTAAATTCCTGTCAACTTCCCTCAAGAAAAGTAAAAATATCGTCCTGATCCTTTCCATTCTTCCATTGCACTGATACTTTTTCCAAATGCTTTTATGATATTGAAACCTGCAATATTTACGAACAAAGTATGGATTTATGTCTCCAAAACTGGGGGGGGGACAATCCCCCCCCCCCGTTTTCAAAACTGGGGGGGGGGAGAAGAAGAAAAAAATCCCTCCAGCCTGATGACTTGGGGGACGGTATCCCCCCCCCCCCACGGCGACGCCCTTGATGACACTGTCAGCCACACGATTCAATCGCACCAAACGCTGGTGGTAGAGTTATTCCATTCCTTCGCATACGATCGGATAATTTACCGCAGACTGGTAGACAAGAACTCGGTGTGTGCGCAGTGCGGGATCAAATGCACGTCAGGTCGGCAGAATCATGCACATCGCCCTGACTTAACATTGTCCGATGCCTTTCCGAGTACATGTCCAGGCCGGGTAAACCAACCTTACCGAGTACATGTGCACTGTTCAGGCCGTATGATGTCTTACCGAGTACACGTCCAGGCCGTCCGATGCCTTACCGAGCACATGTCCAGGCCGTTTGATGCCTTACCGAGTACATGTCCAGGCCGAACTGGGTCTGTTGTTTCGCCACCACTTCCCGGGCTCGGGGTGGTCTCCCTTCATTCCGAGCACCAGCCGCCCCACACAGGGCCGCCACCACCACCAGCACAACAACCGCTACCACAGACCGAACCATCGTGACCCTCCACCCGCGTGTGGCCGCTCGCGATGTCTGACGCCTCACCGCGAGACGCTCCGATCCAAGGTTACTTTACTAATACTCCGATCTACCCAGCTCCGGCCGGCGGCGGCAGGCGTCCTTTTAGTTCTAGTTTTTCCGCCAGAGGAAGTCCTGTCGCCACCGCGCCGGTCGGCTTTGAAAAGCCGATTATGAGAAGGAAAAGCCGTATTTGATTACCAGAAAAGGTCGCCCATCGGTTTTACCATGTCCCATGGTGACGCACTTATGTGGTGAGGCTACTGGTAAGCAGCCATTGGTGGAGAAATGCATCAAGATAAATGCGATAGGCTATAGATTGATAAGAAGCGAGTATTCCTAGAGGGATGACTGGAAGTTTTATTCTTACAGATCTGATTGCAAAATTCCCGCATCCCTAAAAATGTAAATCCATACTTCTGTATACATGTAGTCCAAACCTTTTCAATAAGTATATTCAAACCCATCCACTATGTGGCTTTAATGGTTTCACGTCAATTACGAGCAGTAACGGTACCTATACCTACGATGCAGTGCAGTCTCACACGTCCACACACATAGCAGTAATTCATGTTATAAAAGACCTGAACATATAATAAAGACAGTAGTATAAGCTAAAAGTTGCAAACAGGTAAGACGGATAAATTGTGACGCCATCTACTGAGTCAGCTAGGTCGGTAATGTGGTTGAAAGCGTCCACGGTCTGCGCGGCACGGGTGGACGATGGCAGCCGGCAGGCTATTGCAGGCCACAGCAGCACGATAGGAGAAAGCCTTCTGCGTAACGGCTAGCCTACACTAAGGTAGGTGGAGGCTGCTTTGATTTGTGGCCTTGATCTTTTGAATGGATGGATTTCCGAGATCAGGACCCGCGCTAATCAGAGCGTGTTGCGTCCCATGACCCCTGCCATTCGATCGTACAATTACTGGTAGCCGGTAAGGATATAAGGCACGCGTGAGGTTGCTGATTCGGAGGTTAGATATGGAACCGGGAAATCGAATGAGACCATCATTTTTGCAATTGGAGCAACCCTTAAAGGAAATAGTTCACCTTCGGATTTTTTTCAGAACACGATTTTATTATATATTTTTAATACAGTTTCTTTTTTTCTTTTTTAAAATGGTCTTACATCGCGCCAATTCAGGACAGAAGGTTGTAAATTATTGGTTTTATGGTGTGCGTTATTGGTCTGCGCATGCTCCATGGCAGTGCTGGCACTTTCAGACGGTACGGTACATCATATATGCGCCGTATTCCTTCGCCAAAAAGTCAAATATCTTCGGCTGGAGAGTCTTTTCGGCCAAGAAAAGTTCCAGATAAGGATTTCTCAACGCGGGCTACAAAACTGCTATTTCAGTTCAAAACCCATGTTGAAGGTGAACTATTTCCTTTAAGGGCGTTTGGAGGCGCCCCGTCCTTTTAGAACCTTTTATAGTCTCAAGGATATGAGGCACGAGTGAGGTTGCCAATGCGGAGGTTAGATATGGACCCGGGAAATCGACTGAGACCATTATTTTTGCAATTGAAGCAACCCTTAAAGGGAAATAATGACCTTTTTCCACAAAAATGGAGTTAGCACTTGAAATCGCCAGACGAGACCAAAATATATTGTAAATTCATCACATTTTGCATGAAAACTTTCCTACCGAAAGATATTTCAAGTTAAAGTTGATAAGCGTTCCACACTTTTAACGACCGGTACTTGCAAGTACTTTTGGTCCTCATCAAACTGCGGGCTTTTCCCGTATTGTTTTTTTACGCAATGGAGTGGAAAATATATTGCGCGTTCTGCTTGTTGTGATTATATACCCGGCGATCTTCTAAAACTAACAGCGATTGGAAAAAGTGGCAATAAAATCGGAAGCTCATCGATGCACATCAACGGCGGCATAGTTAGTGGTTGCGACCCTCAATTTTTGAAAATAAATTCATTTGTTTTCAACATCAGGAGTATTGTATAATTTGTCTGTGGCTGTATATAACACTATGCTTTATATTATCATGAAAAATAATAATTTTCCCCAAAAAAACTAACAAACAATAACACAAAACTGGCAATGAAATCGGAAGCTCATCGATGCACATCGACGGCGACCTATTTAGCGTCGGCGATTTGTTTGCAAAGCATTGTCATGCTTATCGGCGCACTTAACCATTGTGGCGAGTTGTTGCTAGTAGCGCTTTCGTTCTCCATGGCAACCAGGCGTGAGCCAATGAAAAGCCAGAACGTATTCCCTTTCTGGCTTTTGATTGGCTGACGCCTGGTTGCCATGGAGAACGAAAGCGCTACTAGCGTGTGTCCGAGCAGCGCTCAGTTTGATCGGAAATGTCACAGAGCCTCCAAAAATGCCGCAATCGATGTGAACAATGGTAGGGAAGGGCGAATTTGTCAATGACCTTCATGAAGTACACAAGGTACTTGTTTTGTATTTTTCCCAAACTTACAACTTCGAATTTGGGAATAATTTTATTTAATTCTTAAATTTAAATAAAATAATTTTAAAACCATAGCGGTAACCTAAGAAATTGTTGCTAACAAAATCAAAAGGTCATTATTTCCTTTTAAAGGAAATAGTTCACCTTCGGGAAATTTTTCAGAACACGATTTTATTATATTTTTTAATACAGTTTTTTTTTCAAAAATGGTCCTACATCGCGCCAATTCAGGACAGAAGGTCGTAAATTATTAATGTTATGGTGTGCATTATTGGTCTGCGCATGCTCCATGGCAGTGCTGGCACTTTCAGACGGTACGGTACATCATATATGCGCCATATTCCTTCGCCAAAAAGTCAAATATCTTCGGCTGGAGAGTCTTTTCAGCCGATAAAAGTTCCAGATAAGGATTTCTCAACACGTGCTACAAAATTGCTATTTCAGTTCAAAACCCATGTTGAAGGTGAACTATTTCCTTTAAAGGAAATAGTTCACCTTCAACATTAGTTTTAAACTGAGATAGCTGTTTTGTAGCCCATGTTGAGAAACTCCTATCTGCAAGTTTCCTTGACTGAAAAAGACTCTCCAGCCGAAGATATTTGACTTTTTGGCGAAGGAATTCGGCGCATATATGATATACCGTACCGTCTGAAAGTGCCAGCACTGCCATGGAGCATGCGCAGACCAATAACGCACACCATAACATTAATGATTTACGACCTTCTGTACTGAATTGGCGCGATGTAGGACTATTTTTGAAAATAAAAAAAGAAACTGTATTCAAAAATATAATAAAATCGTGTTCTGAAAAAATTCCGAAGGTGAACTATTTCCTTTAAGGGCGTTTTGAGGCGCCCCGTCCTTTGACCTTGAAAACTACCTTGAAGATGACCTTGAATGTCAAAATGAATGTTATTTTCGTGATCAGCGTGCCCGAATTGAACTGTAACCACATTGTGAAGCGAAGCAACCCTTAAGGGCGACCCGTCCTTTGATAACCTTTTATGGTCTCAAGGATATGAGGCACGCGTGAGGTTCACAATGCGGAGGTTAGATATGGATCTGAGGAATCGACTGAGACCATTGTTTTGGCAATTGGAGCAACCGTTAAGGGCCTTTTGAGGCGCCCCGTCCTTTGAGAACCTTGTATGGTCTCAAGGATATAATGCACGCGTGAGATTGCTAATGCGGAGGTTAGATATGGACCCGGGCAATCGACTGAGACCATTATTTTTTGCAATTGGAGCAACCATTAAGGGCGTTTTGAGGCGCCCCGTCCTTTGAGAACCTTTTATGGTCTCAAGGATATGAGGCACGCGTAAGTTTTAATGCGAAGATTAGATATGGACCTGAGAAATCGACTGAGGCCATTGTTTTTGCAATTGGAGCAACCGTTAAGGGCGTTTTGAGGCGCCCCGTCCTTTGAGAAACTTTTATGGTCTCAAGGATATAAAGCACGCGTGAGGTTTTCAATGCGAAGGTTATATAAGGACCCGAGGAATCGACTGATACCATTGTTTTTGCCATTGGAGCAACTCTTAAGGGTGTTTTGAGGCGCCCCGTCCTTCGATAACCTTTTATGGTCTCAAGGATATGAGGCACGCGTGAGGTTTCCAATGCGGAGGTTAGATATGTACCTAAGGGATCGACTGAACCATTGTTTTTGCAATTGGAGCAACCGTTAAGGGCGTTTTGAGGCGCCCCGTCCTTTGAGAACCTTTTATGGTCTCAAGGATATAAGGCACGCGTGAGGTTTTCAATGCGGAGGTTAGATATGGACCTGAGGAATCGACCGAAACCATTGTTTTTGGAATTGGAGCAACCGTTAAGGGTGTTCTAAGGCGCCCGTCCTTTGATAACCTTTCATGGTCTCAAGGATATAAGGCACGCGTGAGGTTGCCAATGCGGAGGTTAGATATGGACCTGAGGAATCGACCGAGACCATTGTTTTTGGAATTGCAGCAACCGTTAAGGGCGTTTTGAGGCGCCCCGTCCTTTGAGAACCTTTTATGGTCTCAAGGATATATGGCACGCGTGAGGTTGCCAATGCGGAGGTTAGATATTGACCCGAGGAATCGACTGAGACCATTATTTTTGCGATTAGGACAACCGTTAAGGCGTTTTGAGGCGCCCCGTCCTTTTAGAACCTTTTATGGTCTCAAGGATATGAAGCACGAGGGAGGTTGCCAACGCGGAGGTTAGATATGGACTCGGGAAATTGACTGAGACCATTATTTTTGCCATTGGAGCAACCCTTAAGGGCGTTTTGAGGCGACCCGTACTTTGAGAACCTTTTATGGTCTCAAGGATATTAGGCACGCGTGAGATTTTCAATGCAGAGGTTAAATATGGACCCGAGGAATCGACTGAGACCATTGTTTTTGAATTGGAGCAACCTTTAAGGGCGTTTTGAGACGCCCCGTCCTTTGAGAACCTTTTATGGTCTCTAGGGTATAAGTCACGCGTTCGGTTGCCAATGTGGAGGTTAAATATGGACCCGGGGAATCGACTGAGACCATTATTTTTGCAATTAGAGCAACCCTTAAGGCCGATTTGAGGCGCCCCGTCCTTTGCGAACCTTGTATGGTCTCAAGGATATGAGGCACGCGTGATGTCCGTGAAGTTAGCGTCGGATTCGGATTCGAATTCAGCGTCGAGTAGCAATTCGCTTTAAAATCTGGTTACAGGTCAATTGGGGCACGCTGATCACGAAAAAAACATTTATTTTGACATTCAAGGTCATCTTCAAGGTCATTTTTAAGGTCAAAGGACGGGGCGCCTCAAAACGCCTTTAAGGGTTCCTCCAATTGCAAAAATAATGGTCTCAATCGATTCCCCGGGTCCATATCTAACCTCCGCATTAGAAACCTCACGAGTGCCTTATATCCTCGAGACCATAAAAGGTTCTCAAAGGACAGGGCGCCCCAAAACGCCCTTAACGGCTATTCCAATTGCAAAAACAATGGTCTCGCGTGAGGTTGAGGTTGCCAATGCTCGGTACGCGTGAGGTTGCCAATGCAGAGGTTAGATATGGACCCGAGGAATCGACTGAAACCATTACTTTTGCAATTGGAGCAACCCTTAAAGGTGTTTTGAGAGGCCCCGTCCTTTGAGAACCTTTTATGGTCTCAAGTATATAAGGCACGCGTAAGGTTGCCAATGCAGAGGTTATATATGGACCCGGGGAATCGATTGAGACCATTATTTTTGCAATTGGAGCAACCCTTAAAGGCATTTTGAGCCGCCCCGTCCTTTGAGAAGCTTTTATGGTTTCAAGGATATGAGGCACGCGTGAGGTTTCTAATGCGGAGGTTAGATATGGACCTGAGGAATCGACTGAGACCATTATTTTTGCGATTGGAGCAACTCTTAAGGACGTTTTGAGGCGACCCGTCCTTTGATAACCTTTATGGTCTCAAGGATATAAGGCACACGTGAGGTTGCCAATGCGGAGGTTAGATATGGACCCGGGAAATCGATTGAGACTATTATTTTTGCAATTGGAGCAGCCCTTATAGGCGTGTTGAGGCGCCCCGTCCTTTGAGAACCTTTTATGGTCTCAAGGATATGAGGCACGCGTGAGGTTTATAATGCGGAGGTTAGATATGGACCTGAGGAATCGACTGAGATCATTACTTTTGCAATTGGAACAGCCGTTTAGGGCGTTTGGGGCGCCCCGTCCTTTGATAACCTTTTATGGTCTCAAGGATATAAGGCACGCGTGAGGTTGCCAATGCGGAGGTTAGATATGGACCCGAGGAATCGACTGAAACCATTACTTTTGCAATTGGAGCAACCCTTAAAGGTGTTTTGAGAGGCCCCGTCCTTTGAGAACCTTTTATGGTCTCAAGTATATAAGGCACGCGTAAGGTTGCCAATGCAGAGGTTAGATATGGACCCGCGGAATCGACTGAGACCATTATTTTTGCAATTGGAGCAACCCTTAAAGGCGTTTTGAGGCGCCCCGTCGTTTGAGAACCTTTTATGGTCTCAAGGATATGAGGCACGCGTGAGGTTTCTAATGCGGAGGTTAGATATGGACCTGAAGAATCGACTGAGACCATTGTTTTTGCAATTGGAACAGCCGTTAATGGCGTTTTGAGGCGCCCCGTCCTTTGAGAACCTTTTATGGTCTCAAGGATATGAGGCACGCGTGAGGTTTCTAATGCGGAGGTTAGATATGGACCTGAGGAATCGACTGATACCATTGTTTTTGCAATTGGAACAGCCGTTAAGGGCGTTTTGAGGCGCCCCGTCCTTTGAGAACCATTTATGGTCTCAAGGATATGAGACACGCGTGAGGTTTGTAATGCGGAGGTTAGATATGGACCTGAGGAATCGACTGAGACCATTGTTTTTTGCAATTGGAGCAACCCTTAAAGGCGTTTTGAGGCGCCCATCCTTTGAGAGTCTTTTATGGTCTCAAGGATATAAAGCACGCGTAAGATTTCTAATGCGTAGGTTAGATATGCACCTGAGGAATCGACTGAGACCATTGTTTTTGCAATTGGAACAGCCGTTAAGGGCGTTTTGAGGCGCCCCGTCCTTTGATAACCTTGTATGGTCTCAAGGATATAAGGCACGCGTGAGGTTGCCAATGCGGAGGTTATATATGGATCCGGGGAATCGATTGAGACCATTATTTTTGCAATTGGAGCAAGCCTTAAAGGCATTTTGAGCCGCCCCGTCCTTTGAGAACCTTTTATGGTTTTAAGGATATGAAGCACGCGTGAGGTTTCTAATGCGGAGGTTAGATATGGACCTGAGGAATCGACTGAGACCATTGTTTTTGCAATTGGAACAGCTGTTAAGGGCGTTTTGAGGCGCCCCGTCCTTTGAGAACCATTTATGGTCTCAAGGATATGAGGCATGCGTGAAGTTTCTAATGCGGAGGTTAGATATGGACCTGAGAAATCGACTGAGACCATTACTTTTGCAATTGGAACAGCCGTTAAGGGTGTTTTGAGGCGCCCCGTCCTTTTAGAACCTTTTATGGTCTCAAGGATATAAGGCACGCGTGAGGTTGCCAATGCGGAGGTTAGATATGGACCCGGGGAATCGATTGAGACCATTATTTTTGCAATTGGAGCAATCCTTAAAGGCGCTTTGAGGCGCCCATCCTTTGAGAACCTTTTATGGTCTCAAAGATATAAGGCACGCGTGAGGTTTCTAATGCGGAGGTTAGATATGGACCTGAGGAATCGGCTGAGACCATTGTTTTTGCAATTGGAACAGCCGTTAAGGGCGTTTTGAGGCGCCCTGTCCTTTGAGAACCTTTTATGGTCTCAAGGATATAAGGCACGCGTGAGGTTGCCAATGCGGAGGTTAGATATGGTCCTGAGGAATCGACTGAGACCATTGTTTTTGCAATTGGAACAGCCGTTAAGGGCGTTTTGAGGCGCCCCGTCCTTTGAGAACCTTTTATGGTCTCAAGGATATTTTGCACGCGTGAGGTTTCTAATGCGGAGATTATATATGGACCCGGGGAATCGATTGAGACCATTATTTTTGCAATTGGAGCAACCCTTAAAAGCGGTTTGAGGCGCCCCGTCCTTTAAGAACCTTTTATGGTCTCAAGGATATGAGGCACGCGTGAGGTTTCTAATGCGGAGGTTAGATATGGACCTGAGGAATCGATTGAGACCATTGTTTTTGCAATTGGAACAGCCGTTAAGGGCGTTTTGAGGCGCCCTGTCCTTTGACCTTAAAAATGACCTTGAAGATGACCTTCAATGTCAAAATAAATGTTATTTTTGTGATCAGCGTGCCCTAATTGACCGGTAACCAGATTTTGGAGCGAATCGCTACTCGACGCTGATTTCGAATCCGAATCCGACGCTAACTTCACGGACATGCACGCGTGAGGTTTTCAATGCGGTTATATATGGACCTGAGGAATCGACTGAGACCATTATTTTTGCAATTAAAGCAACCCTTAAGGGCATTTTGACGCGCCCCGTCCTTTGATAACTTTTTATGGTCTCAAGGATATAAGGCACGAGTGAGGTTGCCCATGCGGAGGTTAGATATGGACCTGAGGAATCGACCGAGACCATTGTTTTTGCAATTCCAGCAACCGTTAAGGGTGTTTTGAAGCGCCCCGTCCTTTGAGAACCTTTTATGGTCTCAACGATATAAGGCACGCGTGAGGTTGCTGATGCGGAGGTTATATATGGACCCGGGAAATCGACTGAGACCATTATTTATGCCATTGGAGCAACCCTTAAGGGCGTTTTGAGGCGCCCCGTCCTTTGCGAACTTTTTATGGTCGCAAGGATGAGGCACGCGTGAGGTTTTCAATGCGGAGGTTAGATATGGACCTGAGGAATCGACTGAGACCATTATATTTGCAATTGGAGCAACCCTTAAGGGCTTTTTGAGGCGCCCCGTCCTTTTAGAACCTTGTATGGTCTCAAGGATATGAGGCACGCGTAAGGCTTTCAATGCGGAGATTAGGTATGGACCTGAGGAATCGACTGAGACTA
This sequence comes from Chirona hameri, assembly GCA_036785665.1. Taxonomy (NCBI): domain Eukaryota; kingdom Metazoa; phylum Arthropoda; class Thecostraca; order Balanomorpha; family Balanidae; genus Chirona; species Chirona hameri. Next base: position 12,073 of record JAXIVJ010003722.1, on the reverse strand, counting down.
TTGTTTTGGCAATTGGAGCAACCGTTAAGGGCGTTGTGAGGCGCACCGTCCTTTGACCTTGAAAATAACCTTGAAGATGACCTTAAATGTCAAAATAAATGTTATTTTCGTGATCAGCGTGCCCCAATTGACCTGTAACCACATTTTGAAGCGAATCGCTACTCGATGCTGAATTGGAATCCGAATCCGACGCTAACTTCACGGACATTGACGTCACGCGAATGTAAAAAAAATGGTTCAGCCAATCAGATTCGAAAGTAGTCGCGTAAAGATAGACTCGCATTGGAGATGTGCCAACCGGCGGCCGGCGATTCGCTTGCTAGCACCAGCTGCAAGCTGATTGGCTGATGGTATAGCCTCTGCCCGGGCTAGAACCAGTACAACATTCTTGATGACCCGTTTTTTTTCGCTATCTTTGAAAAACCTGAGGGGGGCGGAAATCCCCCCCCCCCCTGCAGTGCGCGGGTTAATGAAGCGAGGACATTTTGCATCATATTAATTTGTTTTAAATATTAATTTATATAAATAAATATTAATTTGAGTTATGTATGTATGAAGCGCTAGAGGCAATATTAGTTTTTTTTAAAGAAAGGAACAGGTAGAACAAATATTGGTAGGATTTGGCCGCTTCAAATTAGGACAAGCATGGCGCGCTAAAGACATATTTTCCGGTTAATTTGCTTACGTAGCGTGTTGTCGACTAGTATTACGAAATACACACAAACGGGGACCCACTAAATAGCAATTCAATATTGTATTTAAATAATGTTTTATTACTTTTATATTACATTTTAAACATAAATTAAATTTATTAAAAATTAAATCATAGCACACTTGCTATCTATCATACTACCTAATCTCTTGTTTTGATATTTATACAGACCTTGGTTTTTATGGAAATTTCGTATATTCCACTAGTCATTAAAAAAATTACGCGTGCCAGTTCATTCAACTCATAATCCTTGTTGCCTCGTCTCATTAGTCATTTTATTTGTATTCTGGCATGGAGGAAAAGAATACCAGGCTAATACAATATTGATAAATTAACATGTCTAGTGTCACCATTCGTATTTAGGACTAGCTAACAGTGAACACCACAATTAAAGGCTTATAAGTTTCTGGTTATCTTTGAAGGAGGAAAAATGGACTGGACAATTCAACTTCTAATAAGTTTGTTGTTGTCATTGGGAGGATTCATTGCAACCCTGAGAGCTATTCCAGGGATGGGTCTCCTTTTCATCAAAGCAAATCTCTGTGGAATAGATATGAGTAAGAAGGAAAGCAAGAAAATGTGAGTATCATAGTTTGACTGGCACATTTTCTCTAAGGTTATTTTGCTATTGCTTTCAGTAATTTCAATTGATTGATTGTTGTATGGCATGGAGAGTTAGCATGGATCACATTGACAAGCAAAGTTAGCTTATGAATATGATGTTCACCTTGATCATCAGTGTGTTAGAGCACACCAACAGTAGATTTCATACAGGCTTTTATGTAATCTCCATGCACCATGAGCATGCTGCTGACAAACTTGTAGAGCAATTACTTAGCATCACAAACACAGGTAACTTTTAGCAACCACATTTTCCCCATTTGATATTGCTTTCAATCTGGTGTTGTACCTAGGTACCTAAGAGGAGTATTTTATTCCAGATATGGTCAAGGCTTGATGATATTTTGTGTATATCTTGCAGGTGGATTTGCTATTAATGCACATATATGTTTTCAGCCCTGAAGCAATGGGAATCGTCTGCGGCTGTATTTACCTGATTATTGTCTTCATATTCATCCCTGTTCCATTTGGACCTACATTGTCTTCAATCAAGAAGGATTCCCACATGAAAAGGTTTGGTCTTATAACTTATTTGGCTGTTATTGCTAGTATGTAAACTGTATATTATATGAAAAGGATTATGTTAACTTAGTGGATACATTGCGCTAACCATGACACTATTTTTGTCATTATAATTAAGGAAATAGGTCACCTTGAAAGTTGTCTTGAATTCAACCATACAGTGCATCTTGAGCTCAAACTACAAATATGACTTTGGTTTGGACAACTGATGGATATATGTGGAGAAAGAAGTAAGTTTCTATTTGTATTTCACAAGAAATTGTATGATGACAGCTGGCGTTCTGGCTCCGCCCCGCTCCGCCTGATGCCCAAGTACAGCCTCTGACAAGGGGCTGCTGTGCCGCCCCAGGTGGCTTGAGCGGATATTAACGGGGCGTTGTGATCAGAGACTTTGTGCCAGAGAGTGTGTGTGCCTCCGGCGGCGAGCGTTCATGTCCCAATTGTGGCCCGGAACAGCAGACATGAAACCGGGCCACTAGTCCTGTGTCAAAATTACTTAACATAGGGAGGTAATTCTTTCACCACAACCCATTTTTAGATCTGCTCTACAAATCTGCTATCTCAGTCCAAAACCCCATGTTAAAGGAATTAGTTCACCTTGTAAATTTTTTACCCAACACGGATTTGATTATATTTTGTAATACAATTTCTTTTTATATTGTCAAAAATGGCCTTATATCGCGCCCGATTCAGGGCAGAAGGCCGTACATTTTTATTGTTTTTCAAAACTATATGCATACTCTCACAGTCAGAGTCCTGACGTCACGCGAATGTAAACAATGGTTCAGCCAATCAGATTCGAAAGTAGTCGCGTAAAGATAGACTCGCATTGGAGATGTACCAACCGGCGGCCGGCGATTCGCTTGCTAGCAGTAGCTGCAAGCTGATTGGCTGATGGTATAGCCTCTGCCCGGGCTGGAACCAGTACAACATTATTTCGCCAGCACCGCATTCCTTCGCCAAAACTCAAATATATTCGGCTGGAGTCTTTTCAGTAAAAAAAAAACTTGCGGATAGGGGTTTCCCAACACTGGCTACAAAACTGCTATCTCAGTTTAAAACTAATGTTGAAGGTGAACTATTTCCTTTAAGGTGAACTATTCCTTTAATATGGATATATAGCAGATGAAAATATCAGTGTATTGCTCCATATATTGTTTATTGAAAGTTAATTACTAGTAGTGTCTGTGTATTTCTGTGTTCTTGCATGTCCAATCAAGAGTATGCTCTCTTCATATCTGAAACTTCCTGCTCTAACCTTCAGGAGAATAGTACAGCACTAATGGTGGTGGTTGTAGTGCTATGTCCTCGCTGCCACTCTGGTGCAGTAAGTGCTCTGCTTGCCTTTTTACTAGTATACTGCATGCACCGCTTTGGTGGTTCAGGTTGATCTGTTTCACTCTGTTTTGTGAAATTCAATTGTGGTAAATAGGGCTTAGTACATAGATAAACCCAGGTGTGACTGATTAGCAAATTGCTGTGATTAAACAACACATTGTTCACAAGTTTCACATTTACCCAGTTTTATTAGGTAAAGCACTTCTCCAAAACCTCAAAAGATTACCAAGTATCACAAATTTGTTCAACCTTCATAATTTCAATTATGCTTCCTAAACTCATAGTTTGTTATGCTTATCTGCATTTACCTGTTGAAGTGCTGCAAGCTTCTTTCTGGTGTGATGTGAACCTTCTTCCCATCAAACATGGAGTCTGCTTCATGATCAGTGTTGTGAAATGCCTTATTAAAGCCTGCTTTCTATCTAACATGAAGTTTTGTTTTGTCTGCATGTCCCTTGGGCAATGTCCATTCACCTATTCATTGGTGATAGTGTCTTATCTTATTGCTGTTCACTGGAACCCTGTCTGGTCCTGTCACTGGTGTAATATCGGCTGCTCCCCTAGCTGTTTGTATGTTTTGTTGCTTCGGTGCTTTGTAGGAACATTTTGCCTGGTGAGTATAAATCAGGGACGTAGCCAAGGGGGGGGGGGGGGGGGGGGGGGGGGGGCTGGGGTCATGTCCCCCCCACCCCCCCCCCCCCCCCTTTCCCCTGAGCAAAACAAATTTACACTAGATAAAATTAGACTATCTGAAGACCCCGATCCTATCCCCCCCCCCCCCCCCTGTCAACACATGTCTGAGGAGCGAAATTGGATTTGTTTCTACCCACGACGTGCCCCCCCCCCCCCCCTAGAAAAATCCTGGCTACGTACCTGGTATAAATAGTATCTATTTTCCCGGCCAACGGCCGCTATAACGAATGTCGGAGGTTGTGCCAAAATACGTCACCCAGTAACTAATTTTTTATTATGTAGATTTCATTAAAATGGAAACCACCATTGGTTCCAACAGCACTCGTGGACTCGCGAAAGATGATGATCCGAACCTCCCACGCCGCTGAAATTAGCCTTTTATTTTGCCGAAATTAAACCAAACTCAAAGTAGTGACAGACTTATACCTTATGTGTTTACCGTGAAGTTGTGTAAGTTTTAGAGTGCTGGTTGTCTACGTGCTCATTATATTAGGGCAGTTTCAGGAATGCTATGACACTTGGTACAATAGCGTGTTCCGTAATCGTGTTCCGTTGTGTAGTTTGTGAGCTGCTTGCCGGCGCTGCTCTCCATCTTGCTGTATGCTGCTGCTCGGATGTTCGCTGACGACGTGCTGGAGTCAAGTGGCGCCACAAGTGCTGCTGCCCACCGTCGCCTCGCTGCCGGCCTGCTCATGGTCTACTTTCGTCACCTACAAACGGCACCACCATCATCTTGCCCAAGCCGCTGCGCTTCATGGTCGGCCACAAGCCTCTACACCCCCTGGTGAGTGCCGGACCGTCGGGCCGATTAGTGGGGGGACCGTCTGGATGCCTAGACGACTCCTGAGGACTGTGGAATTGTAAGGTAGTTTGTCCGGCCACATCTTTCCATCGTGCATCGCGGGCTCAGACCTTCAGAGCATCTGGTTAGTATGCGGTCGACGGAGCCGGTCGGTTTGAATGTACGGGCATAGTGTAGTGTGGTGAAACGCTGTATAGTCCAGACCAGCGATAATGATTTATTTGTAAATATCATGTAAAACGCCGAGGGCGCATGACACGTCGTATGTGCTACTTAAGCAGAACATGGACTTGGCGTGGTTTATGGCCTAGCCTCTCCGTGCTCCGCACTCAACTGACAAACATATTATGTGCAGGTGCTTTGTCGTGCTGAATATGTCGAGTGTATACTGTATAGTGCAGAGTTGTAGACCCTAGTTTCACAGAGCTTACGCGTTTGCCGTCCCGCAGGACCGCTGTACTACGTGTACATGGGCCCCCCATGCTGGCGGTGTTCTGCACCCAACGCCATCAACATCCTGGCGGGCGTGAACGGCCTGGAGGTGGGACAGTCGGTGGTGATCGCCCTCTCGCTGCTGACACACAACGCTGGCAGAGCTGGGCGGCCCGCTGCACGACACCCACTTGTTCTCCCTGTACCTGCTGCTGCCCTTCTTGGGCGTCAGTTCTGGCGCTGCTCTACCACAACTGGTGAGGAACAAACGCTGGTGAGGACGCTGACAGAGGGTTCAGTAAAGCGTTCTCGATTGAACAGTATCACTGCCCTGCGTGGCCGGCGTTGACTCACATCAAGGCGTCTAGTGGACCCTGCAGTTCCCGGTGTTCCTCCTTGATGTGCCTCAGTAGTCAATCATTCAGTGTGCTTCCTCTGACGGTGACCCTGCACCACCCGGCAGGTACCCGTCCCGAGGCGTTTCTGACTCTGACTCTGACCCTGACTGACCCTGACCCTGACCCTGACTCTGACTCTGAATGACCCCTGACTGACTCTGAATGACCCTGACTCTGACTCTGACCCTGACTCTGACTGACTCATGACCCTGACCCTGACTCTGACTCTGACTCTACTCTGACTCTGTCCTTTGACCCTGTCTCTGACCCTGTCTCTGACACCTGTCTCTGACCCTGTCTCTGACCCTGTCTCTGTACCCTGACCCTGACCCTGTCCCTGACCCTGTCTCCGACCCTGTCCCTGTCTCTGCCCCTGTCTCTGACCCTGACCCTGTCTCTGACCCTGACCCTGTCTCTGACTCCGCCCCTGACTCTGATCCTGTATCTGACCCTGTCTCTGACCCCTGTCTCTGACCCTGTCTCTGACCCTGTCTCTTGACCCTGTCTCTGACCCTGTCTCTGACCCCTGTCTCTGACCCTGTCTCTGACCCTGTCTCTGACCCTGTCTCTGACCCTGTCTCTGACCCTGTCTCTGACCCTGTCTCTGACCCTGTCTCTGACCTGTCTCTGACCCTGTCTCTGACCCTGTCTCTGACCCCTGTCTCTGACCCTGTCTCTGACCCTGTCTCTGACCCTGTCTCTGACCCTGTCTCTGACCCTGTCTCTGACCCTGTCTCTGACCCTGTCTCTGACCCTGTCTCTGACCCTGTCTCTGACCCCTGTCTCTGACCCTGTCTCTGACCCTGTCTCTGACCTGTCGCTGACCTGTCTCTGACCCTGTCTCTGACCATGTCTCTGACCCCTGGTCTCTCTGACCCCTGTCTCTGACCCTGTCTCTGACCCTGTCTCTGACCCTGTCTCTGACCCTGTCTCTGACCCTGTTTCTGACCCTGTCTCTGACCCTGTCCTCTGACCACTGCTCTCTGACCCTGTCTCTGACCCTGTCTCTGACCCTGGTCTCTGACCTGTCTCTGACCCTGTCTCTGACCCTGTCTCTGACCCTGTCTCTGACCTGTCTCCTGACCCTGTCTCTGACCCTGGTCTCTGACCCTGTCTCTCTGACCCTGTCTCTGACCCTGTCTCTGACCCTGTCCTCTGACCCTGTCTCTGACCCTGTCTCTGACCCCTGTCTCTGACCCTGTCCTCTGACCCTGTCTCTGACCCTGTCTCTGACCCTGTCTCTGACCCTGTCTCTGAACCCTGTCTCTGACCCTGTCTCTGACCCCTGTCTCTGACCCTGTCTCTGACCCTGTCTCTGACCCTGTCTCTGACCCTGTCTCTGACCCTGTCTCTGACCCTGTCTCTGACCCTGTCTCAGACCCTGTCTCTGACCCTGTCTCTGACCCTGTCTCTGACCCTGTCCTCTGACCCTGTCTCTGACCCTGTCTCTGACCCTGTCTACTGTACCCTGTCTCTGACCCTGTCCTCTGACCCTGCTCTGCCTGACCCTGTCTCTGACCCTGTCTCTGACCCTGTCTCTGACCCCTGTCTCTGACCCCTGTCTCTGACCCTGTCTCTGACCCTGTCCTCTGACCCCTGTCTCCTGACCCTGTCTCTGACCCCTGTCTCTGACCCTGTCTCTGACCCTGTCTCTGACCCTGTCTCTGACCCTGTCTCTGACCCTGTCTCTGACCCTGTCTCTGACCCCTGTCTCTGACCCTGTCTCTGACCCTGTCTCTGACCCCTGTCTCTGACCCTGTCTCTGACCCCTGTCTCTGACCTGTCTCTGACCCCTGTCTCTGACCCTGTCTCTGACCCTGCTCTCTGACCCTGTCTCTGACCCTGTCTCTGACCCTAGTCCACCTCGACCCTGTCTCTGACCCTCGTCTCTGGACCCTGTCTCTGACCCTGTCTCTGACCCTGTCTCTGACCCTGTTCTCTGACCCTGTCTCTGACCCTGTCTCTGACCCTGTCTCTGACCCTGTTCCTGACCCCTGTCTCTGACCCTGTCTCTGACCCTGTCTCTGACCCTGTCTCTGACCCTGTCTCTGACCCTGTCTCTGACCCTGTCCTCTGACCCTGTCTCTGACCTCTGTCTCTGACCCTGTCCTCTGACCCTGTCTCTGACACCTGTCTCTGACCCTGTCTCTGACCCTGTCTCTGACCCTGTCTCTGACCCTGTCCTCTGACCCTGTCTCTGACCCTGTCTCTGACCCTGTCTCTGACCCTGTCTCTGACCCTGTCTCTGACCCTGTCTCTGACCCTGTCTCTGACCCTGTCTATGACCCTGTCTCTGACCCTGTCTCTGACCCTGTACTCTGACCCTGTCTCTGACCCTGTCTCTGACCCAGTCTCTGACCCTGTCTCTGACCCTGTCTCTGACCCTGTCTCTGACCCTGTCTCTGACCCTGTCTCTGACCCTGTCTCTGACCCTGTCTCTGACCCTGTCTCTGACCCTGTCTCTGACCCTGTCTCTGACCCTGTCTCTGACCCCTGTCTCTGACCCTGTCTCTGACCCTGTCTCCTGACCCTGTCTCTGACCCTGTCCTCTGACCCTGTCTCTGACCCTGTCTCTGACCCCTGTCTCTGACACCTGTCTTCTGACCCTGTCTCCTGACCCTGTCTCTGACCCTGTCTCTGACCCTGTCTCTGACCCTGTCTCTGACCCTGTCTCTGACCCTGTCTCTGACGACCTGTCTCTGACCACTGTCTCTGACCTGTCTCTGACCCTGTCCTCCTGACCCTGTCTCTGACCCTGTCTCTGACCCTGTCTCTGACCCTGTCTCTGACCCTGTCTCTGACCCTGTCTCTGACCCTGTCTCTGACCCTGTCCTCTGACCCTGTCTCTGACCCTGTCTCTGACCTGTCTCTGACCATGGTCTTGACCTCTGTCTCTGACCCTGTCTCTGACCCTGTCTCCTGACCCTGTCTCTGACCCTGTCTCTGACCTGTCTCTGACCCTGTCTCTGACCCTGTCTCTGAACCCTGTCCTCTGACCCCTGTCTCTGACCCTGTCTCTGACCCTGTCTCTGACCCTGTCTCTGACCCTGTCTCTGACCCTGTCTCTGACCCTGTCTCTGACCCTGTCTCTGACCCTGTCTCTGACCCTGTCTCTGACCCTGTCTCTGACCCTGTCTCTGACCCTGTCTCTGACCCCTGTCTCTGACCCTGTCTCTGACCCTGTCTCTGACACCTGCTCTTGACCCTGTACTCTTGACCCTGTCTCTGACCCTGTCTCTGACCCTGTCTCTGACCCTGTCTCTGACCTGTCTCTGACCCTGTCGCACTGTCTCTGACCCTGTCTCTGACCCTGTCTCTGACCCTGTCTCTGACCCTGTCTCTGACCCTGTCTCTGACCCTGTCCTCTGACCCTGTCTCTGACCCTGTCTCTGACCCTGCTCTCTGACCCCTGTCTCTGACCCTGTCTCTGACCCTGTCTCTGACCTGTCTCTGACCCTGTCTCCTGACCCTGTCCTCTGACCCTGTCTCTGACCCTGTCTCTGACCCTGTCTCTGACCCTGTCTCTGACCCTGTCTCTGACCCTGTCTCTGACCCTGTCTCTGACCCTGTCTCTGACCCTGTCTCTGACCCTGTCTCTGACCCTGTCTCTGACCCTGTCTCTGACCCTGTCTCTGACCCCTGGTCTCTGACCCTGTCTCTGACCCTGTCTCTGACCCTGTCCTCTGACCCTGTCCTCTGACCCTGTCTCTGACCCTGCTCTCTGACCCTGTCTCTGACCCTGTCTCTGACCCTGTCTCTGACCCTGTCTCCTGACCCTGTCTCTGACCCTGTCTCTGACCCTGTCTCTGACCCTGTCCTCTGACCCTGTCTACTGACCCTGTCTCTGACCCTGTCTCTGACCCTGTCTCTGACCCTGTCCTCTGACCCTGTCTCTGACCCTGTCTCTGACCCTGTCTCTGACCCTGTCTCTGACCCTAGTCTCTGACCCTGTCTCTGACCCAGTCTCTGACCCTGTCTCTGACCCTGTCCCCCCTTCTGACCCTGTCTCAGACCCTGTCTCTGACTCTGACTCTGTCTGACCCTGTCCCTGTCTCTGACCCTGGTCTCTGACCCTGACCCTGTCTCTGACTCTGCCCCTGACCTTGACCCCCCTGTCTCTGACCCTGTCTCTGACCCTGTCTCTGACCCTGTCTCTGACCCTGTCTCTGACCCTGTCTCTGACCCTGTCTCTGACCCTGTATCTGACCCTGTCTCTGACCCCTGTCTCTGACCCTGCTCTGACCCTGTCTCTGACCCTGTCCTCTGACCCTGTCTCTGACCCTGTCTCTGACCCTGTCTCTGACCCTGTCTCTGACCCTGTCTCTGACCCTGTCTCTGACCCTGTCTCTGACCCTGTCTCTGACCCTGTCCTCTGACCCTGTCTCTGACCCTGTCCTCTGACCCCTGTCTCTGACCCTGTCCTCTGACCCTGTCTCTGACCCTGTCTCTGACCCTGTCTCTGACCCTGTCTCTGCCCCTGTCTCTGACCCTGTCTCTGACCCTGTCTCTGACCCTGTCTCTGACCCGTCTCTGAACCTGCTCCTCTGACCCTGTCTCTGACCCTGTCTCTGACCCTGTCTCTGACCCTGTCTCTGACCCTGTCTCTGCCCTGTCCTCTGACCCTGTCTCTGACCCTGTCTCTGACCCTGTCTCTGACCCTGTCCTGACCTGTCTCTGACCCTGTCTCTGACCCTGTCTCTGGACCCTGTCTCTGACCCTGTCCTCTGACCCTGTCTCTGACCCTGTCTCTGACTCCCTGTCTCTGACCCTGTCTCTGACCCTGTCTCTGACCCTGTCTCTGACCCTGTCTCTGACCCTGTCTCTGACCTGCTGTCTCTGACCCCCTGTCTCTGACCCCTGTCTCTGACCCTGTCTCTGACCCTGTCTCTGACCCTGTCTCTGACCTCTGGTCTCTGACCCTGTCCTCTGACCCTGTCCTCTGACCCTGTCTCTGACCCTGTCTCTGACCCTGTCTCTGACCCTGTCTCTGACCCTGTCTCTGACCCTGTCTCTGACCCTGTCTCTGACCCTGTCTCTGACCCCTGTATCTGACCCTGTCTCTGACCCTGTCTCTGACCCTGTCCCCCTCTGACCTGCTCTCTGACACTGTCTCTGACCCTGTCTCTGACCACTGTCTCTGACCCTGTCTCTGACCCTGTCTCTGACCCTGTCTCTGACCCTGTCTCTGACCCTGTCTACCTGACCCTGTCTCTGACCCTGTCTTGCCCCTGTCTCTGACTGTATCTCACCCTGTATCTCACCCTGTATCTCACCCTGTCTCTGACCCTGTCTCTGACCCTGTCTCTGACCCCTGACCCTGACCCTGACCCCTGACCCTGACCCTGACCCTGTCTCTGACCCTGACTCTGACTGACTCTGAATCTGAATCTGATGACTCTCGAATCTGAATCTGATCTGACTCTTGACCCTGCCCCTGACTCTGGACCCTATCTCTGACCCGGTCTTGACCCTGTTGACCCTGTCTCTTGACCCTGTCTCCTCTGAACCTGCGTCTCTGACCCTGTCTCTGACCCTTGCTCTGACCCTGTCTCTGACCTGTCTCCTGACCCTGTCTCTGACCTGTCTCTGACCCCTGTCTCTGACCCTGTCTCTGACCCTGTCTCTGACCCGTCTCTGACCCGTCTCTGACCCCTGTCTCTGACCCTGTCTGACCCTGTCTCTGACCCTGTCCTCTGACCCCTGTCTCTGACCCTGTCTCTGACCCCAGTCTCTGACCCCGTCTCTGACCCCGTCTCTGACCCCGTCTGACCCCGTCCTCTGACCCCGTCTCTGACCCCGTCTCTGACCCCGCGTCTCTGACTCGCGTCTCTGACCCGTCTCTGACCCGTCTCTGACCCCTCCCCGTCCTCTGACCCCCCTCCGTCCTCTGAACCCCTGTCTCTGACCCTGTCTCTGACCCTGTCTCTGACCCTGTCTCTGACCCTGTCTCTGACCCCTGTCTCTGACCCTGTCTCTGACCCCTGTCTCTGAACCGTCTCTGACCCTGTCTCTGACCCTGTCTCTGACCCTGTATCTGACCCTGTGCTCGGACCCTGTCTCGGACCCTGTCTCGACCCTGGCTCGACCCTGTCTCGACCCTGTCTCGGACCCTGTCTCGGACCCTGTCCTCGGACCCTGTCTCGGACCCTGTCCTCGGACCCCCCTGTCTCGGACCCTGTCTCGGACCCTGTCTCGGAACCCTGTCCTCGGACCCTGTCTCCCTCGGACCCCCCTGTATCTGACCCTGTCTCTGACCCTGTCTCTGAACCTGTCCTCTGACCCCTGTATCTGACCCTGTCTCGGACCCCTGTCTCGGACCCTGTCTCGGACCCTGTCTCGGACCCCTGTCTCGGACCCTGTCTCGGACCCTGTCTCGGGACCCTGTCTCGGAACCCTGTCTCGGACCCTGTCCTCGGACCCTGTCCTCGGACCCTGTCTCGGACCCTGTCTCGGACCCTGTCTCGGACCCTGTCTCGGACCCTGTCTCGGACCCTGTATCTGACCCTGTCTCGGACCCTGTCTCGGACCCTGTCTCGGACCCTGTCTCGGACCCTG
>JAXIVJ010003721.1:75000-90823 GCA_036785665.1 Chirona hameri | reverse complement strand
TATAGACATAGACACAGACACAGACACAGACACAGACACAGACGCAGACGCAGACGCAGACGCAGACGCAGACGCAGACGCAGACGCAGACACAGACACAGACACAGACACAGACACAGACACAGACACAGACACAGACACAGACACAGACACAGACACAGACACAGACACAGACACAGACACAGACACAGACACAGACACAGACACAGACACAGACACAGACACAGACACAGACACAGACACAGACACAGACACAGACACAGACACAGACACAGACACAGACACAGACACAGACACAGACACAGACACAGACACAGACACAGACACAGACACAGAGATAGAGATAGAGATAGAGATAGATGTAGATGTAGATGTAGATGTAGATGTAGATGTAGATGTAGATGTAGATGTAGATGTAGATGATGTAGATGTAGATGTAGATGTAGATGTAGATGTAGATGTAGATGTAGATGTAGATGTAGATGTAGATGTAGATGTAGATGTAGATCTATATGTGTCTGTGTCTGTGTCTGTGTATATGCATATGCATATGTATATGTATGTGTGTGAACGTTTTTCAAAAATGTAATGCACTTGTATCGTTCTTAAGCTTAGGTTTTTCTTTGGCTTCATTTATTATTTATATTTCTTCATTATTTTGTCATATTCATTATTTTGTCTTCTTTTGTATATTGTTATATTGTATTGTTTTATATTGTTTATTGATATCTTGATAGGTCGAAATTCATAACTTTGGTACACTGTTTGCGTGTGAGGAAATGTTCAGCGTTTCTGATGTTGTCTTCTGATCTGCGCCACATGAGTGTTTCAGGCTGTGCGTTTTATTGTCCTCACATGACGCCATGCTGTGTTGGTTTACAGATCAAGAGTGTCAGCGCAGACGGGACGAATGTGAAGATGTTGCTGGACACGGGTATCAGCAAGCCGCGCAGTATCGCCATCCACGACCAACGTACGTTACATCGCTCTTTATACGAGCTACAACAAACACCCACCCACACAGCATCACAGAGTACACAATACACATACAGCACCACAGAGTACACAATACACATACAACACCACAGAGTACACAATACACATACAGCACTACAGAGTACACAATACACATACACACATACAGTACCACAGAGTACACAATACACATACAGCACCACAGAGTACACAATACACATACAACACCACAGAGTACACAATACACATACAGCACTACAGAGTACATAATACACATACAACACCACAGAGTACACAATACACATACAGCACCACAGAGTACACAATACACATACAGCACCACAGAGTACACAATACACATACAGCACTACAGAGTACATAATACACATACAACACCACAGAGTACACAATACACATACAGCATCACAGAGTACACAATACACATACAACACCACAGAGTACACAATACACATACAGCACTACAGAGTACATAATACACATACAACACTACAGAGTACACAATACACATACAGCACCACAGAGTACACAATACACATACAGCATCACAGAGTACACAATACACATACAGCACTACAGAGTACACAATACACATACAGCACTACAGAGTACATGATACACATACAGCACTACAGAGTACACAATACACATACAGCACCACAGAGTACACAATACACATACAGCACCACAGAGTACACAATACACATACAGCACCACAGAGTACACAATACACATACAGCACCACAGAGTACACAATACACATACAGCACCACAGAGTACACAATACACATACAGCACTACAGAGTACACAATACACATACACACACATACAGTACCACAGAGTACACAATACACATACAGTACCACAGAGTACACAATACACATACAGCACTACAGAGTACATAATACACATACAGCACTACAGACTACACAATACACATACAGTACCACAGAGTACACAATACACATACAGCACCACAGAGTACACAATACACATACAGCACCACAGAGTACACAATACACATACACACACATATACAGCACCACAGAGTACACAATACACATACAGCACCACAGAGTACACAATACACATACAGCACCACAGAGTACACAATACACATACAGCACCACAGAGTACACAATACACATACAGCACCACAGAGTACACAATACACATACACACACATACAGTACCACAGAGTACACAATACACATACAGCACCTCAGAGTACACAATACACATACAGCACCACAGAGTACACAATACACATACAGCACTACAGAGTACACAATACACATACAGCACCACAGAGTACACAATACACATACAGCACTACAGAGTACACAATACACATACAGCACCACAGAGTACACAATACACATACAGCACCACAGAGTACATAATACACATACAGCACTACAGAGTACACAATACACATACAGCACCACAGAGTACACAATACACATACAGCACTACAGAGTACACAATACACATATAGCACCACAGAGTACACAATACACATACAGCACTACAGAGTACACAATACACATACAACACCACAGAGTACATAATACACATACAACACCACAGAGTACACAATACACATACAGCACTACAGAGTACACAATACACATACAGCATCACAGAGTACACAATACACATACAGCACCACAGAGTACACAATACACATACACACACATACAGTACCACAGAGTACACAATACACATACAGCACCTCAGAGTACACAATACACATACAGCACCACAGAGTACACAATACACATACAGCACTACAGAGTACACAATACACATACAGCACCACAGAGTACACAATACACATACAGCACTACAGAGTACACAATACACATACAGCACCACAGAGTACACAATACACATACAGCACCACAGAGTACATAATACACATACAGCACTACAGAGTACACAATACACATACAGCACCACAGAGTACACAATACACATACAGCACTACAGAGTACACAATACACATATAGCACCACAGAGTACACAATACACATACAGCACTACAGAGTACACAATACACATACAACACCACAGAGTACATAATACACATACAACACCACAGAGTACACAATACACATACAGCACTACAGAGTACACAATACACATACAGCATCACAGAGTACACAATACACATACAGCACCACAGAGTACACAATACACATACAGCACCACAGAGTACACAATACACATACAGCACTACAGAGTACACAATACACATACAGCACTACAGAGTACACAATACACATACACACATACAGCACCACAGAGTACACAATACACATACAGCACCACAGAGTACACAATACACATACAGCACTACAGAGTACACAATACACATACAGCACTACAGAGTACACAATACACATACACACATACAGCACTACAGAGTACACAATACACATACAGCACTACAGAGTACACAATACACATACAGCACCACAGAGTACACAATACGGATACAGCACTACAGAGTACACAATACACATACAGCACCACAGAGTACACAATACACATACAGCACCACAGAGTACACAATACACATACAGCATCACAGAGTACACAATACACATACAGCACCACAGAGTACACAATACACATACAGCACCACAGAGTACACAATACACATACACACACATACAGTACCACAGAGTACACAATACACATACAGCACCACAGAGTACACAATACACATACAGCACCACAGAGTACACAATACACATACAGCACCACAGAGTACACAATACACATACAGCACCACAGAGTACACAATACACATACAGTACCACAGAGTACACAATACACATACAGCACCACAGAGTACACAATACACATACAGCACCACAGAGTACACAATACACATACACACACATACAGTACCACAGAGTACACAATACACATACAGCACCTCAGAGTACACAATACACATACAGCACCACAGAGTACACAATACACATACAGCACCACAGAGTACACAATACACATACAGCACCACAGAGTACACAATACACATACACACACATACAGTACCACAGAGTACACAATACACATACAGCACCTCAGAGTACACAATACACATACAGCACCACAGAGTACACAATACACATACAGCACTACAGAGTACACAATACACATACAGCACTACAGAGTACACAATACACATACAGCACCACAGAGTACACAATACACATACAGCACCACAGAGTACACAATACACATACACACACATACAGTACCACAGAGTACACAATACACATACAGCACCTCAGAGTACACAATACACATACAGCACCACAGAGTACACAATACACATACAGCACTACAGAGTACACAATACACATACAGCACTACAGAGTACACAATACACATACAGCACCTCAGAGTACACAATACACATACAGCACCACAGAGTACACAATACACATACAGCACCACAGAGTACACAATACACACACAGCACCACAGAGTACACAATACACATACAGCACCACAGAGTACACAATACACATACAGCACCACAGAGTACACAATACACATACAGCACCACAGAGTACACAATACACATACAGCACCACAGAGTACACAATACACATACAGCACCACAGAGTACACAATACACATACAGCACCACAGAGTACACAATACACTCACAGCACCACAGAGTACACAATACACATACAGCACCACAGAGTACACAATACACATACAGCACCACAGGGTACATAATACACATACAGCACCACAGAGTACACAATACACATACAGCACTACAGAGTACATAATACACATACAGCACCACAGAGTACACAATACACATACAGCACTACAGAGTACACAATACACATACAGCACCACAGAGTACACAATACACATACAGTACCACAGAGTACACAATACACATACAGCATCACAGAGTACACAATACACATACACACACATATACAGCACCACAGAGTACACAATACACATACAGCACCACAGAGTACACAATACACACACAGCACCACAGAGTACACAATGCACATACAGCACCACAGAGTACACAATACACATACAGCACTACAGAGTACACAATACACATACAGCACTACAGAGTACACAATACACATACAGCACTACAGAGTACACAATACACATACAGCACCACAGAGTACACAATACACATACACACACAGCATCACAGAGTACACATACAGCACTACAGAGTACACAATACACATACAGCACCACAGAGTACACAATACACATACAGCACCACAGAGTACACAATACACATACAGCACCACAGAGTACACATACACACATACAGCACTACAGAGTACATAATACACATACAGCACCACAGAGTACACAATACACATACAGCACCACAGAGTACACAATACACATACAGCACTACAGAGTACACAATACACATACACACACATATACAGCATCACAGAGTACACAATACACATACAACACCACAGAGTACATAATACACATACAGCACCACAGAGTACACAATACACATACAGCACCACAGAGTACACAATACACATACAACACCACAGAGTACATAATACACATACAGCACCACAGAGTACACAATACACATACAGCACTACAGAGTACACAATACACATACAGCACCACAGAGTACACAATACACATACAGCACCACAGAGTACACAATACACATACAGCACTACAGAGTACACAATACACATACAGCACTACAGAGTACACAATACACATACAGCACTACAGAGTACACAATACACATACAGCACTACAGAGTACATAATACACATACAGCACCACAGAGTACACAATACACATACAGCACCACAGAGTACACAATACACATACAGCACTACAGAGTACATAATACACATACAGCACCACAGAGTACACAATACACACAGCACCACAGAGTACATAATACACATACAGCACCACAGAGTACACAATACACATACACACATACAGCACTACAGAGTACACAATACACATACAGCACCACAGAGTACACAATACACATACAGCACTACAGAGTACATAATACACATACAGCACCACAGAGTACACAATACACACAGCACCACAGAGTACATAATACACATACAGCACCACAGAGTACACAATACACATACAGCACCACAGAGTACACAATACACATACAGCACTACAGAGTACATAATACACATACAGCACCACAGAGTACACAATACACACAGCACCACAGAGTACATAATACACATACAGCACCACAGAGTACACAATACACATACACACATACAGCACTACAGAGTACACAATACACATATAGCACCACAGAGTACACAATACACATACAGCACCACAGAGTACACAATACACATACAGCACCACAGAGTACACAATACACATACAGCACCACAGAGTACACAATACACATACAGCACCACAGAGTACACAATACACATACAGCACCACAGAGTACATAATACACATACAGCACCACAGAGTACACAATACACATACAGCACTACAGAGTACACAATACACATACAGCACTACAGAGTACACAATACACATACAGCACTACAGAGTACACAATACACATACACACATACAGCACTACAGAGTACACAATACACATACAGCACCACAGAGTACACAATACACATACAACACTACAGAGTACATAATACACATACAGCACCACAGAGTACACAATACACACAGCACCACAGAGTACATAATACACATACAGCACCACAGAGTACACAATACACATACACACATACAGCACTACAGAGTACATAATACACATACAGCACCACAGAGTACACAATACACATACAGCACCACAGAGTACACAATACACATACAGCACCACAGAGTACACAATACACATACAGCACTACAGAGTACACAATACACATACAGCACCACAGAGTACACAATACACATACAGCACTACAGAGTACACAATACACATACAGCACCACAGAGTACACAATACACATACAGCACTACAGAGTACACAATACACATACAGCACCACAGAGTACACAATACACATACAGCACCACAGAGTACACAATACACATACAGCACTACAGAGTACACAATACACATACAACACCACAGAGTACACAATGCACATACAGCACCACAGAGTACACAATACACATACAGCACCACAGAGTACACAATACACATACAGCACCACAGAGTACACAATACACATACACACACACATATACAGCATCACAGAGTACACAATACACATACAGCACTACAGAGTACATAATACACATACAGCACCACAGAGTACACAATACACATACAGCACCACAGAGTACACAATACACATACAGCACCACAGAGTACACAATACACATACAGCACCACAGAGTACACAATACACATACAGCACTACAGGGTACACAATACACATACACACACATATACAGCATCACAGAGTACACAATACACATACAGCACTACAGAGTACATAATACACATACAGCACCACAGAGTACACAATACACATGCAGCACTACAGAGTACACAATACACATACACACACATATACAGCACCACAGAGTACACAATACACAAACACATATACAGCACCACAGAGTACACAATACACATCCTAACCGGGCCTGGACTATCCAGTTATAACCAATCTGAGCTGATATTTTAGTGTAATGAGAGAAGTGCTTAAACAAGGGTAACAAGTCATTTCTAAGCTTGTCCAGGCACCAACCACGGTTGTACATTGTACTTCTGCATCTGTGTAATGCTCTTGTTATAGATGATCACTTTTCGTGCACGCCATTTATTGCTTTGAAAATGGTTTATCTTGGCTCAGATCCCTTTATATCCTCCCGACTGTCGGTCCTATATCCTCTGTAACGCCCACATTACCCCGGGTCTGGCGGTCGCTGGCCACTGGGCATGTGGTGGCCTCGAGCTGCCCCCCCCCCCCCCCCCCCGGAGTGGTGGCCGTCTGCATGGCGTGGGCTCTCCTCGCAGCTTCGCGCTGCGGGGAAGAGCCCTGTAATTTCATGGACGGTTTCCCGGTCGGCGTTCTATTTGGACCCACTTTACCCCTTCTCCTTCATCCCATGGGTGCGCAATGGTTCGAGCGGACCGAAGCGGCCTTATCCTAACCGAACCAAAAACTTATCCTCGCTCTGCTGGCACGCGACCGTTTCCATCTTTGCAACCTTCTCACACACGACTCTGCAGTATGGTGTGAAGTTGAGACGTACTTGGCACCAGCTGCACCTGAGATACCGAGCTCGGCTGGTTGCGGTCGCCGGTCGCGGGTCGCCGGTGTATGTACCGTTAGTCGTCCGCTGATGGTCGGTGCCCAACTTACTGCTCAGCTGACTGCTCAGCTGATTGTTCAGCTGACTGTTCAGCTGACTGCTCAGCTGACTGCTCAGCTGACTGCTCAGCTGACGGAGCTGGCCGTGTCGGCAGGTCTGTTCTACCTGGACTCGGCGTACGAGCAGGTGGCTCGTCTGGACCTGCCCGAGGGCGACAACAAGGTGCTACTGATGAACAACACCGAGGCGCTCAAAGGCCTCAGGGTCTTCTCAAAGAGGCCAGGTGAGACCAGGGTGTCCGTCGTGAACGACACTCGTATGATTGAATCCATTATGCCGAGTTAGACGATTATACAGTTGTTGGCTATTCTGTTGAACACGACTGATCAAGTAAAGGTTGAGCTGAGTGAGAGCTGCTACTTGATATAGATACGGCTGGTAAATAGAATGAAACCCCAGTTAGCTGAGCAGCTCTGACAGCTGTGCCTTCGGCATTTCGCCCTGGCGATTGTGTCGATACTGTCCTCAGATCACCCTAACGGCCGCTGTGTTTGTTCTCCCACCGCTCCAGTGACGAGTAATCACCCGTGCCGGGCCCGTAACGGGGCCTGTGCCCAACTCTGCATCCCGGCGGCCGAGGGCGGACGCGTCTGCGCATGCGCCGTCGGCTACCGGCGCGACGGCCGTTTGCAGTGCGCCAGCTATGACTCGTTCGCCATCATCAGCCAGCTGGATGTCGTTAGAGGCTTCAGTCTCACGGATCACGACGAGGCGATGACCCCTATTGCCGGGCCAGGTGGGTGTGGCAGACCGGTGTTTGGCATTTGCAATTTTCTATTGAAAGCATGAAACTTTTACTGTTATGTAGAGTCAGCAATTGGTTTCGAACAGTTTGGTTTCGTGAAAAGTTGATAACGAAAGGTTGATATCTACACAGACTTTGTCGATCTTTTATACGTTCTACACGGCTGCGCAATCTGCTAGTTATAGCTAGTGCGGGAACCAGAACTGTACTCAAACTGAGATGTGCGAAATGTTCCCTGAAGCCTGAACTGCCTAATGAGTGAACTGGTCCCATTTCCAGGTCACAACGTTCTACACCTGGACGTGCTCTTCAAATACACGTACATCTACTGGGTCGAGTTTAATCTGCTGGGAAAGAACGGCATTTATCGTGCCCGACCCAATGGTGAGTCGCACCAACGCATCACTCCGCCCTATTGGTAACGTTTTTCTTCTGTGGTTCCGTAGTCACTGTTATAACCAACGCAATATTTACTAAATACATTCTGCTTTTGTTATTTGTTAGTCTGTTTCATTGCAAAGAAGAAAAGGGTACACACGACCGAGTGTCTCAGAGATGTGTTCGTTTTGCCGGACCCTCGCCTCTCTAGCCATGCTAACATAGTCAGAGATCTCCTGGACCCTCGCCTCTCTAGCCATGCTAACAGAGTCAGAGATCTCCTGGACCCTCGCCTCTCTAGCCATGCTAACAGAGTCAGAGATCTCCTGGACCCTCGCCTCTCTAGCCATGCTAACAGAGTCAGAGATCTCCTGGACCCTCGCCTCTCTAGCCATGCTAACAGAGTCAGAGATCTCCTGGACCCTCGCCTCTCTAGCCATGCTAACAGAGTCGGAGATCTCCTGGACCCTCGCCTCTCTAGCCATGCTAACAGTCAGAGATCTCCTGGACCCTCGCCTCTCTAGCCATGCTAACAGAGTCAGAGATCTCCTGGACCCTCGCCTCTCTAGCCATGCTAACAGAGTCAGAGATCTCCTGGACCCTCGCCTCTCTAGCCATGCTAACAGAGTCAGAGATCTCCTGGACCCTCGCCTCTCTAGCCATGCTAACAGAGTCAGAGATCTCCTGGACCCTCGCCTCTCTAGCCATGCTAACAGAGTCAGAGATCTCCTGGACCCTCGCCTCTCTAGCCATGCTAACAGAGTCAGAGATCTCCTGGACCCTCGCCTCTCTAGCCATGCTAACAGAGTCAGAGATCTCCTGGACCCTCGCCTCTCTAGCCATGCTAACAGAGTCAGAGATCTCCTGGACCCTCGCCTCTCTAGCCATGCTAACAGAGTCAGAGATCTCCTGGACCCTCGCCTCTCTAGCCATGCTAACAGAGTCAGAGATCTCCTAGACCCTCGCCTCTCTAGCCATGCTAACAGAGTCAGAGATCTCCTGGACCCTCGCCTCTCTAGCCATGCTAACAGAGTCAGAGATCTCCTGGACCCTCGCCTCTCTAGCCATGCTAACAGAGTCAGAGATCTCCTGGACCCTCGCCTCTCTAGCCATGCTAACAGAGTCAGAGATCTCCTGGACCCTCGCCTCTCTAGCCATGATAACAGAGATCTCCTGGACCCTCGCCTCTCTAGCCATGCTAACAGAGATCTCCTGGGCCCTCGCCTCTCTAGCCATGCTAACAGAGATCTCCTGGACCCTCGCCTCTAGCCATGCTAACAGAGATCTCCTGGTTGGACTGACCTGAATGTGATAACTCGCTAGAGCCTTGAAACCAGTCAGGCCTTGTGACCCCGCCCATTTGACCGGCGTCTTCCCTCCCCAGGCACGGAGATGGAGGCGCCAGTCAGGCCGTGTGACCCGCCCTGTGACCCCGCCCGTTTGACCGGGGTCTCCCCTCCCCAGGCACGGAGATGGAGGCGCCAGTCAGGCCGTGTGACCCGCCCTGTGACCCCGCCCGTTTGACCGGCGTCTCCCCTCCCCAGGCACGGAGATGGAGGCGCCAGTCAGGCCGTGTGACCCGCCCTGTGACCCCGCCCGTTTGACCGGCGTCTCCCCTCCCCAGGCACGGCGATGGAGGCGCCAGTCAGGCCGTGTGACCCGCCCTGTGACCCCGCCCGTTTGACCGGCGTCTCCCCTCCCCAGGCACGGAGATGGAGGCGGTGGTATCGACTGGAGTCGGGTCGAACGGCATCCGCGGCATCGCTGTTGACTGGATCAACGACAACGTCTACTTCACCAACTCGTTCCCGCACGAGACGTTCCTCGAGGTGTGCCGGTCGGACGGCCGGCACCGCATGGTGCTCGTCAAGACCACCAAGGACTCGCCCAAGGAGATCGCCGTCAACCCGGTCAAACGGTACGACTGGGGGACAGAGCGGTCAAACGGTACGACTGGGGGGGGGGGGCAGAGCTAAGTACAGTCAAACGGTACGACTGGGGGCAGAGCTAAGTACGGCCAAACGGTACGACTGGGGGACAGTACAGTCAAACAGTACGACTGGGGGACAGAGCTAAGTACGGTGGGGTGAAGACTGGTGGACAGAGCTAAGTACGGTGGGGTGAAGAGGGATGACGCCGGCCGGGGAGGTGGGATGGACTGGCGGTTGATAGCTGATGTAGGTGAGGTCAGTAGGTGTTCGGGTTGCGTTGACTCGTGAGGTGTTAGTGGGAGTTATCAGGTTTTTGGCGGCGTTGGAAAGAGGTGATGGCATAATTTGCAGCAGTGGTTGGTGGGTACCTAGGTACACAGTGCGTGTCGCTATTCATATTCGGTGTGTATGACCAATTTGAATTCGTGTGTCGTGTTTAGATCTGAGTAGGTGTAGGTCTAGATCGGAACGTAGTAGGTGTGGCTGTGCTGACCCTGACCCTGCTGACCCTGCTGACCCTGCTGACCCTGCTGACCCTGCTGACCCTGCTGACCCTGCTGCCTCAGTTACCTGTACTGGATCGACTACGGACAGAACCCCAAGCTGGCCAGGGCAAGGCTGGACGGCAACGACACCCGCTACATCGTCACCAGAGGTGAGATGACGCAGACGGCACCGGCAGCCTCACCGGCAGCCTCACCGGCAGCCTCACCGGCAGCCTCACCGGCAGCCTCACCGGCTCCGGCTCTGATGCTGGAACCCAGGAGCAGAGAACAGGGGTCCAAATCACAGCCAATTCCAGTGTTGACATCCACCGGTGAAGGGCTTAACTACGTCACGTCTACGTAAAACTACGTCCCTGGTTCGGCTTTATTATACGGTAGTTTGGTGAGAATTGTATTTCTGATTGTGTTGACTGGCTGCTGGCCTTCCTGACCTAACATAACCTGACCCGTAAGCGTGGCGACCTGACCTGAGCTGACCCGTGTACCCCTCCTCCCGCAGGCATCAGCCAGCCGCGTGACCTGACGATCGACATGCTGACGCACGACGTCTACTTCGCCGACTCGAGCATGGACGCCATCATGAAGGTGGACTACCAGGGCAACAGTCGCCAGGTGATCCGCCGTAACTTGCCCAACCCGGTCGGCCTGGCCGTCCACCTGGGCGACCTGTACTGGGTCGACCGCAACCTCTTGTCCGTGTTCCGCGCCTCCAAACTGGCCGGCAACAACACCGAGGCGCAGCGGCTCAAATCCGGCCTGGAGACCCTCAGAGACATCAGTATCTTCGACGCCAACAACCAGCCCACGGGCAGCACGCCGTGCACGGGGGCGAACTGCGAGCAGCTCTGCTTCGCGCTGCCCGAGGGCGACGACAAGGGGAACGTGCTGGCCGGCGGCTATCGGTGCGCCTGCGCCACCGGCACGCTGGCGGTCGACAAGCGGCGCTGCACGCAGAGCGAAGACTACCTGATCTTCACGACCCGCACCGAGATCCACAGCGTGCATATGGACCCGCACGTTACCAGCCTGCCCTTCGAGCCGATCGTGAGTGCACGGCGGGTCCGGAGGTCTAAATGGCCTGGAAGATGATTAGGAGTGCCTAAATCACCTGTAGGATGAGGAGTGCAGATGGAAGGAAGGTTTAGTAGTGGGAGTTAGCAGTGGGACGTCCGTTACATTCGAGTTGTTCGGTGCAGTATGGACGAAGCCATTCTATAGCAATTACCACACTTGCTAAATGGATGTCAAGCAACATTCTGCTGCTTTTTGACATCACTTTAGTATCGCCTCACATGGTATCTTGAGCAGCTGCAGAGCACATCTCTATTCAGCCTCCGTGAACGATCCTTTGCATCACTTCAGAACGGTCTGACCGACATGCAGTCCGCCTCAGAGCAGTGTGGCTGACGTGGTGCCCGTGTTGCAGACCAACTTCACGAACGTGGTGAACATTGACGCGGACGTGGCGGACGGCAAGCTGCTGTTCACGGAGGTCAGCCCTCCGGACCGCATCGGCTGGCTGTCAATGGACTCGCTGAGGGCGGACAACAGCACCACCATCATATCGGTACGGCCACGGCGGCTAACTTGATTGTCGAATGATTGTTTGATTGTCGAATGATTGTTTGATTGTCGAATGATTATGTTCGATTGTCGAATGATTATGTTTGATTGTCGAATGATTATGTTTGATTGTCGAATGATTATGTTTGATTGTCGAATGATTATGTTTGATTGTCGAATGATTATGATTGATTGTCGAATGATTATGATTGATTGTCGAATGATTATGTTTGATTGTCGAATGATTATGTTTAATTGTCGAATGGTTATGTTTGATTGTCGAATTATTATGTTTGATTGTCGAATTATTATGTTTGATTGTCGAATGATTATGTTTGATTGTCGAATGATTATGTTTGATTGTCGAATGATTATGATTGATTGTCGAATGATTATGATTGATTGTCGAATGATTATGATTGATTGTCGAATGATTATGTTTGATTGTCGAATGATTATGATTGATTGTCGAATGATTATGATTGATTGTCGAATGATTATGATTGATTGTCGAATGATTATGATTGATTGTCGAATGATTATGTTTGATTGTCGAATGATTATTATTGCTGCTTCACTGCGTGTCACGCCACCGCACCACATCACGTGACGTCACGCTGTCTGTCGCCAGGCCGATAAAACTGCCATGGACCCTACCGGCATCGCGTACGACTGGATCGGCAAAAAGGTGTACTGGGCCGACTCGCGTAACCATTCGATCTACGCGATGAACCTGGACGGCTCCCACGTGGTGATGCTGGCCAACGTGGAGCGACCCCGCTCTCTGGTGCTCGACCCCTGCAACGGCCGCATGTACTTCATCGACTGGAACAGGTGAGACCGGCGCCCGCTGTGTCTGGAACAGGTGAGACCGGCGCCCGCTGTGACTGGAACAGGTGAGACCGGCGCCCGCTGGGACTGGAACAGGTGATACCGGCGCCCGCTGTGTCTGGATCAGGTGAGACCGGCGCCCGCTGTGACTGGAACAGGTGAGACCGGCGTCCGCTGTGACTGGAACAGGTGATACCGGCGCCCGCTGGGACTGGAACAGGTGATACCGGCGCCCGCTGTGACTGGAACAGGTGATACCGGCGCCCGCTGTGTCTGGATCAGGTGAGACCGGCGCCCGCTGTGACTGGAACAGGTGAGACCGGCGCCCGCTGTGACTGGAACAGGTGATACCGGCGCCCGCTTGGACTGGAACAGGTGATACCGGCGCCCGCTGTGACTGGAACAGGTGAGACCGGCGCCCGCTGTGACTGGAGCAGGTGAGACCGGCGCCCGCTGTGCGCTAGGACACATTGCACAGGTGCGAGTCAGGCCGCAGTCGGTCAGGGCTGGACGAGGGTAGCGAGGGGTATAGTATGGCACTGGGAAACCTTGTGACTAATTATGTCATTTTCAGGAAATTCCTGAAACTTGACCAAACTGATACCAATTGTATTGTAATTATACTGACCGAAAACCAAACCGATTTTTCCCAGCCTGAAAATAATGGATCTTCCACAGATTTTAAATATTGGTGTAAGAAGTTGGAAAGCATAACTGCATATGCAGGTGTATTTTTTTAGGGAAATAAATAACTCAATAATTATAGTATTGATGATCAGAATCTTAATTAATTGCCTGGCATTCTATTTTCCAGTTGAAAACCTGCAGAACATGCCCAAATTCCTGGAAGAAAATGGCCGCCAGTCTGATGCATATTGTTGCTTGACCGAAAACAATGCCCACATTTGTTTTGGTATCTGACCAACCAATAACCGATTCGGTATTGATAATTATTTGGTATACCACAATTTTTCTTACCGAATGACGTCACTGCTTGTGACCATCATCCTATTTTTGGCCTTCATTTTGTAATCAACATTATTTTTGATGGGTACATTTTTTGTTTGTTTTTATGGCCACTTATACCACTACTGGTACCACTACTTATACCACTACTGGCTCAGGGCGTAATGACAAGTGGACAACACATGATGATAAAATATATACATTTAATAATATTTTAAGCCGCAAAACACTCAATAGATTAACATCATGACGTCATATTCTGTCAAATTGCATTCAGCGTCTGTACTGATTTATGATTTCCTGCGTCAGGTACGGGTCTCGCGCCAAGATTTTCCGCGCGACGATGGCCGGCTCGTTTAAGGAGGCGATCGTGGAGTCTAACCTGACTCAGCCGTCGGGCCTGACGCTGGACCGCGCCGACCAGAAGATCTACTGGACCGACCTGCTGCGCGAGAAGATCGAGAGGGCCAGGGTCGACGGAACCGAACGAGAGGTCAGTC
>JAXIVJ010003721.1:17500-70000 GCA_036785665.1 Chirona hameri | reverse complement strand
GTGGGAGCCGCCAGCCTGGGAAGGGAGTGTCCGGGGACCGAGGTAACGAGGCCGCGTGGGCCGCCAGCCTGGGAGGGGAGTGCCCGGGGACCGAGGTAACGACGCCGCGTGAGAGCCGCCAGCCTGGGAAGGGAGTGTCCGGGGACCGAGGTAACGACGCCGCGTGGGCCGCCAGCCTGGGAAGGGAGTGTCCGGGGACCGAGGTAACGAGGCCACGTGGGCCGCCAGCCTGGGAAGGGAGTGTCCGGGGACCGAGGTAACGACGCCGCGTGGGCCGCCAGCCTGGGAAGGGAGTGTCCGGGGACCGAGGTAACGAGGTAACGACGCCGCGTGAGAGCCGCCAGCCTGGGAAGGGAGTGTCCAGGGACCGAGGTAACGAGGCCGCGTGGGCCGCCAGCCTGGGAAGGGAGTGTCCGGGGACCGAGGTAACGAGGTAACGACGCCGCGTGAGAGCCGCCAGCCTGGGAGGGAGTGTCCGGGGACCGAGGTATCGACGCCGCGTGAGTGCCGCCAGCCTGGGAAGGGAGTGTCCGGGGACCGAGGTAACGACGCCGCGTGGGACGCCAGCCTGGGAAGGGAGTGCCCGGGGACCGAGGTAACGAGGTAACGACGCCGCGTGGGAGCCGCCAGCCTGGGAAGGGAGTGTCCGGGGACCGAGGTAACGAGGCCACGTGGGCCGCCAGCCTGGGAAGGGAGTGTCCGGGGACCGAGGTAACGAGGCCACGTGGGCCGCCAGCCTGGGAAGGGAGTGTCCGGGGACCGAGGTAACGCCGCCGCGTGAGCCGCCAGCCTGGGAAGGGAGTGCCCGGGGACCGAGATAACGACGCCGCGTGGGAGCCGCCAGCCTGGGAGGGGAGTGCCCTGGGACGGCACGAGTCGGCCGAATGTTTTGCCCAGCCATTGCGGAAGACGAAAGCCATTCGGAGTTTGAGGAAACATCGTGAAATCATGGATGCTACATTGGCTTTTAGTGTCTTTGCCGAGTGGGGTCAAACAGAAAATCGTTCTGAATGCCTCTGTTCTGCAGTATGGCCGTTGTGCCAGAGCTGGTATGTGACCGTGTTATCTTGTTGGCGTGATGTCTGCAGGAGATTGTGGACCGACTGGACGGCACGCCCCGTGACATCCTGGCCTTCTCCAAGGACAGCCAGAAGTGTGAGCCGGCGCTGAACCCCTGTGCGATCAACAACGGTGGCTGCGCACAGAGCTGCCACCCCAGCGTTAACGGCACGGTGAGCAGCGGTAGCCTCGTGTTAGACTCGTGACACCAGCCTTAACGGCACGGTGAGCAGCGGTAGCCTCGTGTTAGACTCGTGTTAGACTCGTGACACCAGCGTTAACGGCACGGTGAGCAGCGGTAGCCTCGTGTTAGACTCGTAACACCAGCGTTAACGGCACGGTGAGCAGCGGTAGCCTCGTGTTAGACTCGTAACACCAGCGTTAACGGCACGGTGAGCAGCGGTAGCCTCGTGTTAGACTCGTAACACCAGCGTCAACGGCACGGTGAGCAGCGACAGACTCGTGTTAGACTCGTGTTAGACTCGTGACACCAGCGTTAACGGCACGGTGAGCAGCGGTAGCCTCGTGTTAGACTCGTGTTAGACTCGTGACACCAGCGTTAACGGCACGGTGAGCAGCGGTAGCCTCGTGTTAGACTCGTGACACCAGCCTTAACGGCACGGTGAGCAGCGGTAGCCTCATGTTAGACTCGTAACACCAGCGTTAACGGCACGGTGAGCAGCGGTAGCCTCGTGTTAGACTCGTAACACTAGCGTCAACGGCCCGGTGAGCAGCGACAGACTCGTGTTAGACTCGTGTTAGACTCGTGACACCAGCGTTAACGGCACGGTGAGCAGCGGTAGCCTCGTGTTAGACTCGTGTTAGACTCGTGACACCAGCGTTAACGGCACGGTGAGCAGCGGTAGCCTCGTGTTAGACTCGTGACACCAGCCTTAACGGCACGGTGAACAGCGGTAGCCTCGTGTTAGACTCGTAACACCAGCGTTAACGGCACGGTGAGCAGCGGTAGCCTCGTGTTAGACTCGTAACACTAGCGTCAACGGCACGGTGAGCAGCGACAGACTCGTGTTAGACTCGTGTTAGACTCGTGGCACCAGCGTTAAAGGCACGGTGAGCAGCGGTAGCCTCGTGTTAGACTCGTGTTAGACTCGTTACACCAGCGTTAACGGCACGGTGAGCAGCGGTAGCCTCGTGTTAGACTCTTGTTAGACTCGTAACACCAGCGTCAACGGCACGGTGAGCAGCGGTAGCCTCGTGTTAGACTCGTAACACAAGCGTTAACGGCACGGTGAGCAGCGGTAGCCTCTTGTTAGACTCGTGTTAGACTCGTAACATCAGCGTTAACGGCACGGTGAGCAGCGGTAGTCTCGTGTTAGACTCGTGTTAGACTCGTAACACCAGCGTTAACGGCACGGTGAGCAGCGGTAGCCTCGTGTTAGACTCTTGTTAGACTCGTAACACCAGCGTCAACGGCACGGTGAGCAGCGGTAGCCTCGTGTTAGACTCGTAACACCAGCGTTAACGGCACGGTGAGCAGCGGTAGCCTCTTGTTAGACTCGTGTTAGACTCGTAACATCAGCGTTAACGGCACGGTGAGCAGCGGTAGTCTCGTGTTAGACTCGTATTAGACTCGTAACACCAGCGTTAACGGCACGGTGAGCAGCGGTAGCCTCGTGTTAGACTCTTGTTAGACTCGTAACACCAGCGTTAACGGCACGGTGAGCAGTGGTAGCCTCGTGTTAGACTCGTGTTAGACTCGTAACATCAGCGTCAACGGCACGGTGAGTAGCGGTAGCCTCGTGTGGGATCCGTCCGGGGCCGACTGCTGGTGGTATCCGTCAGGGCCGACTGCTTCTGGTACAGTGCGGAGCGATGCGCTTATCGTATATGCAGATAGGAAACCCGGAAGTGGCTGTTTGTTTGCCCAGACCTGTATCTATATTTGCTTGGAGAGTCTGGTTGCCCAGACCTGTATCTGTATTTGCTTGGAGAGTCTGGATAGAGATTGGATTCAGTCCTTCTACAGGCTGGCAGTAAAGTGAAGCTCACTGGGCTATCATTGATCGATGAGCATTGAACATTGATACATTGTTCGTCTGCTCTCCAGGCTGAGTGCAAGTGCAACACCACCACGAAGCTGGTGAACGAGGGCAAGATGTGCGTGACCACCGACCTGACGTGCGACAACAACAAGTTCGTGTGCGGCAACGGCAAGTGCATCAGCCGGCTGTGGGCCTGCGACGGAGAAGACGACTGTGGCGACGGCACCGACGAAGATGAGAACTACTGCAGTGAGTGGAGGGGGGGGGGGGCGGCTGTGCTGGAACTGCAGATCGTACAGCTTATGATGATGGGGGAGGGGGGGGGGATTATCGCACATCAATGACAAACAAATGGATTGACATACTGTTGAGTGGTTACCGGTTAGATGTTCGTTCGAATGCTGGGTGTGTAATCAGCATTTCGTGTTCGTGCTTCATAAAAGGTTCATTCTGTTCGGTGTCTGGGAACGGCACTAATCTCATGAAATAAACATTTGTCTGATAACTTCTCTTCAATCTGGCAGCAGACAGTTCCACCTGTACACTGCTTCTTGCCACGATAGTCTGCATCGTTCAGTGATGTGTGCCCGTTAGTGTGAGTTCATTTCACCTGTACCCAGCCCGGTACGAACTGCAATGTTCTGACATCCCCCCCCCCCCTCCAGCTCATATCATATGTACCTAACCCGGTACGAACCGCAGTGTTCTGACATCCCCCGACCCCCCCCCCCCCCCCCCCCAGCGTTCCACACGTGCAGCCCATCTGAGTTCCGCTGCGGGAACGGCCGCTGCATCTTCAACTCGTGGAAGTGTGACCACGAGGACGACTGCGGCGACGGCACGGACGAGGTTGACTGCGACTACCCGCCCTGCGCCGACGGAGAGTTCACCTGCTCCAACCACCGCTGCATCTCCTTGGCTGATGTAAGGACCCTGGCGTGTTTAGCGAGACATGTTGACCGCGACAGAAAGTCGGAGTACGTTAAACGAGACAGGGGTGCAGACGTAACATCGGAGCAGTGGTAGCGGTTATATGTGCTGGTGGCGAGGCCGTGTGTGGTTTGTGAGAACACCTGCTGACGACTGCTTCGTTGTGTTGATTTATAAGTGGAATGCCCATACCACAGTTCGATGGTATGAATATTATGTACGCTAGTAGTCGCAGAGTAAGCGTTAAAAGTAGAATTCGTATGAGGTAACTAATTATAATAATTCGTGTATAATTCGCATGGGGTCCGCCCCTGTAGCTCAGTTGGGAGAGCGCCGGACTTCTGACCTCACCCGGTAGTGGCAGCCGGGACTCGAGTCGCTTCGGCGCTCGCTATTTGCCCCTGACTGGGATGGCCTGTGGCCGGTGGCAGCGGTCACACTCAAGGTCAGGTGACGTCAGAGGACGGGGCGGACCGTGTCCAGGTATGTCGGGCCCGTAAAACTTTCGCTTCTAAATTCTGCCGGACGCCAGGAATTGCTTGATCGGGTGGTGGGGTCAGGGCCTGCGCAACAAGCTATGCTTAGCGCGGGACCTGACCTCGGAAATCCATCCATTCAAAACATTCGGACTAAATTTCTTATAAAACACACTATACCCTACACCTAATTCGGTTCTTGACATTTAAAATTGTCTTATCTCGCATTGCTTCCGTGCCCATTGGCTGATCGTACCTACTACCCAGTCTTCACGTCTCGGTGACTGCGGGATCCACCCGATTCTGTCTTATAATGTTGACCCATGTCTGACCTGACCTGACCTGACCTGATCTGATCTGACCTGATCTGACCTGACCTGACCTGACCTGATCTGATCTGACCTGACCTGACCTGATCTGACCTGACCTGACCTGATCTGACCTGACCTGATTTATGTCGCTGCGTCCAGGTGTGTAACGGCATGAACGACTGCCGTGACAACAAGACGTCGGATGAGTCGCTCGAGCGGTGTAAGAACACCACGGCCACGTGCCCGAGCGGCCACCTTAAGTGCCAGACGACCAACATCTGCGTGGAGCCCTACTGGCTCTGTGACGGCGACAATGACTGCGGTGACAACAGTGACGAGAACGAGCTGCACTGCAAGGACCGCCACTGCCCCAACAACAGCTTCAGGTGAGCCACTGTCCAACAACAGCTTCATGTGAGCCATTTCCCCAACAACAGCTTCAGGTGAGCCACTGTCCAACAACAGCTTCAGGTGAGCCACTGGGGGGACATGTGTGACAGGGGCTGGTTGCTGAGCGTTAGGTGTCGTGACTGACGATGGTAAGTGCTGTGGCTGTGATGAACAGCTCGGAGAGAAAGTCGCGTACTCCGTGTTCATGACGATGGTAAGTGCTGTGGCTGTGATGAACAGCTCGGAGGGAAAGTCGCGTACTCCGTGTTCATGACGATGGTAAGTGCTGTGGCTGTGATGAACAGCTCGGAGGGAAAGTCGCGTACTCCGTGTTCATGATGATGGTAAGTGCTGTGGCTGTGATGAACAGCTCGGAGAGAAAGTCGCGTACTCCGTGTTCATGACGATGGTAAGTGCTGTGGCTGTGATGAACAGCTCGGAGGGAAAGTCGCGTACTCCGTGTTCATGACGATGGTAAGTGCTGGGGTTGTGATGAACAGCTCGGAGAGAAAGTCGCGTACTCCGTGTTCATGACGATGGTAAGTGCTGTGGCTGTGATGAACAGCTCGGAGGGAAAGTCGCGTACTCCGTGTTCATGACGATGGTAAGTGCTGTAGCTGTGATGAACAGCTCGGAGAGAAAGTCGCGTACTCCGTGTTCATGACGATGGTAAGTGCTGTGGCTGTGATGAACAGCTCGGAGGGAAAGTCGTGTACTCCGTGTTCATGACGATGGTAAGTGCTGTGGCTGTGATGAACAGCTCGGAGGGAAAGTCGCGTACTCCGTGTTCATGACGATGGTAAGTGCTGTGGCTGTGATGAACAGCTCGGAGGGAAAGTCGCGTACTCCGTGTTCATGACGATGGTAAGTGCTGTGGTTGTGATGAACAGCTCGGAGGGAAAGTCGCGTACTCCGTGTTCATGACGATGGTAAGTGCTGTGGCTGTGATGAACAGCTCGGAGGGATGAACAGCTCGGTCGCGTACTCCGTGTTCATCATCTGGTTGTTTGATTTTTGCCGTTCGTTCCTCGTTTTTGTCCCCCTGAAATGAATGTTGATAACACAGAGAAAAAGAGAGAGAGAAAAACAACACGCTAGGGTGGCTTTTGATGACGTGTGTTTGCCTTTGGCCTGATATCTGCGATGATGCCCACCGAATGGCTGATGTTGACCGTCGCCACTCTGTCGGGGCCGGTCGGCAGGTGCTCCAACCACCGCTGCATCCCTGCCACGTGGCACTGCGATGGCGACGACGACTGCGGAGACGGCGCCGACGAGCCGGCCGACTGTAAATCCAAGGAGCGCACCTGCTTCGGCGACCTCTTCACCTGCGACAACGGCAACTGCATCCCGCGTATCTACATCTGCGACGGCGACAACGACTGCCTGGACGGCTCGGACGAGGACGAGAAACACCAGTGCAGTGAGTGGATACAGGGGAGGCGGAGGACCGGGACGGCAGCAGGGCGGTAACGTGTGCTGGCTGCTGAGGTCGGCAGCGATGTTAGGACTGGTGGTCAGGTGCCACGTTTGCGGACGGTTGGCTATAGTGCAGGCCACTTGGGTTGGTTATTAACATAGGCAGCAAGGTATGCTGGTTTCGACGATGGTTTGTTTGGTCTCTGTAACACAGACGAGCCGTTACCGGTTAACAGGGGTGTTTCCGGTTAACAGGGCCGTTACCGGTTAACAGGGCCGTTACCGGTTAACAGGGGTGTTACCGGTTAACTGGGCCGTTACCGGTTAACAGGGGCGTTACCAGTTAACAGGGGCGTTACCGGTCGTAGTTCAAGCTGGTTGTTCGATCTTGCTGAACCCTGCTTCCGATGTTCCAACTTGCATTATTGACAACAACGTGCTTCTAAGTACAAAGAGAAGTGACACGAACTCAAAACATTTATAACGAACGAATCTTGTCACCGGTTTTGAGACGGCCGTAGCTCACCTATGTTCCGCGCGTGCTACACCCAGCTGCCAGCCTGCCCTCTCACCACGAGTCTCTGACTCTCTAACCGCCACCTACACCGTCTCTCCCGTGCTACACCCAGCTGCCAGCCTGCCCTCTCACCACGAGTCTCTGGCTCTCTAACCGCCACCTACACCGTCTCTCCCGTGCTACACCCAGCTGCCAGCCTGCCCTCTCACCACGAGTCTCTGACTCTCTAACCGCCACCTACACCGTCTCTCCCGTGCTACACCCAGCTGCCAGCCTGCCCTCTCACCACGAGTATCTGACTCTCTAACCGCCACCTACACCGTCTCTCCCGTGCTACACCCAGCTGCCAGCCTGCCCTCTCACCACGAGTCTCTGGCTCTCTAACCGCCACCTTCACCGTCTCTCCCGTGCTACACCCAGCTGCCAGCCTGCCCTCACACTACGAGTCTCTGACTCTCTAACCGCCACTTACACCGTCTCTCCCGTGCTACACCCAGCTGCCAGCCTGCCCTCTCACCACGAGTCTCTGACTCTCTAACCGCCACCTACACCGTCTCTCCCGTGCTACACCCAGCTGCCAGCCTGCCCTCTCACCACGAGTCTCTGACTCTCTAACCGCCACCTACACCGTCTCTCCCGTGCTACACCCAGCTGCCAGCCTGCCCTCTCACCACGAGTCTCTGACTCTCTAACCGCCACCTACACCGTCTCTCCCGTGCTACACCCAGCTGTCAGCCTGCCCTCTCACCACGAGTATCTGACTCTCTAACCGCCACCTACACCGTCTCTCCCGTGCTACACCCAGCTGCCAGCCTGCCCTCTCACCACGAGTCTCTGGCTCTCTAACCGCCACCTACACCGTCTCTCCCGTGCTACACCCAGCTGCCAGCCTGCCCTCTCACCACGAGTCTCTGGCTCTCTAACCGCCACCTACACCGTCTCTCCCGTGCTACATCCAGCTGTCAGCCTGCCCTCTCACCACGAGTCTCTGACTCTCTAACCGCCACCTACACCGTCTCTCCCGTGCTACACCCAGCTGCCAGACTGCCCTCTCACCACGAGTCTCTGACTCTCTAACCGCCACCTACACCGTCTCTCCCGTGCTACACCCAGCTGCCAGCCTGCCCTCTCACCACGAGTCTCTGACTCTCTAACCGCCACCTACACCGTCTCTCCCGTGCTACACCCAGCTGTCAGCCTGGCCTCTCACCACGAGTCTCTGACTCTCTAACCGCCACCTACACCGTCTCTCCCGTGCTACACCCAGCTGCCAGCCTGCCCTCTCACCACGAGTCTCTGACTCTCTAACCGCCACCTACACCGTCTCTCCCGTGCTACACCCAGCTGCCAGCCTGCCCTCTCACCACGAGGCTCTGACTCTCTAACCGCCACCTTCACCGTCTCTCCCTGCGGCAGATAATCGTCAGTGTTCGAAGGACGAGTTCGCCTGCACGGAGAACAAGAAGTGGGGCCGGGCGCTGTGCATCCCTCGTCGCTGGGTGTGTGACGGCGACCCGGACTGCGTGGACGGGGCAGACGAGGACCGGGTGCACGCCAACTGTACCGAGCAGCCCACCACCTGCACTGGGGAGCAGTTCACCTGCAACAACGGCCGCTGCATCAACAGCGTGAGTGACACCGTCACTGCCGACGTCCGTCCTCTGTGTGGGCTGAAGGGGGGGGGGGGGTAATGAGCTTGTCTCGTGTCCGAACAGGGACAGTTTGTTGTCTGATACCAATCTACTCTGGGTCTTAGTGTCTGATATCAATCAACTTGGTGTCTGATATAAATCTACTCAAAACAATCTGATTGATGGTTTTTGGGACAGATGCAACCAGATTGTCCGTCTAACTGGTGGTTTCACTGGCTTGTTCTTCTCCGTGAGGATCACATCTGACACATCTGCAGAAACACATCTGACGTGCCAGTGAGGTTCGCCGTCGGCTGGTGCTGCCTGACCGACCTTGTTCCTGATCCCGTCGATTCCGTACTGGCTTACCGCCACCTTACTTACCGCTGTCTGTGTCTGGACTGGTCGTCAGAAATGGGAGTGTGACCACGACAACGACTGTGGCGACGGCAGCGACGAGGGCAAGTCCTGTAACACCCGCTACCGCAACTGCACGGCCGACGAGTTCGCCTGCGACAACGCCAAGTGCGTGCGGAAGGCCTACCACTGCGACGGGGACGATGACTGCGGCGACTACTCCGATGAAAAGGGCTGCTGTGAGTGACGCTGCCGCTGCCTCTGCCGCAGGCGCAGGCACAGGCGCAGGCGCAGGCACATGCGCAGGCACAGGCGCAGGCGCAGGCACATGCGCAGGCTGGACGGACGGACGGACGCGCTGTCTGCTCCGCAAGTCCAGTGGTATCCGCAATTGTAAATGATATGTTTGCTGCTGTTTAAAGGAATTAAACACATCGTTCCTCTTTTTATATATAACTGTGGTATTTTACATTGGAATCTTGAAGAAGTTGTAATAACGAAAGCTCGATTCTTTAATTTCGGCCATTGTTTACATACAAAATATATATTGTCATGTTATTGATCATCCCAGTCTATATTGATATCGTAGCTCGGTTGCTTGATATCGTTCCTCGGTTGCTTTTGATGAAGATGGATATCCCGTACATTGTCTTATATGTCATTCATTGAAACTGAATATCTTATACAATCACTTATTTGCTGTAAAATAGTTTACACTGGTTTGCAATGGTTAGTGTGAAGTCTTTAACTTGCGTTATTGATATTGGTGTTGTTTTTTGCGGCCGCTCTTTTCAACTGTCTCTCGCCTGTGCCTGTGGTTGCGTGCCACAATTAAATCGTGACTGATAAGAACCTAAGTAGCCACCCACACAGTGCTACTTCCAATGCTGACCTCAAAGTGCCAGACCCTTGCTCACCTCTGCCGTGTCTGTGGTCCTGCTCCGTTCACAGCCAAGGAGGAGACAGAGTGTGCTCCTGGCGAGTACTCGTGCGGCGGCAAGGACCTGGAGACACCCTGTATCAAATACGAGCTGGTCTGCAACAAGGTGCGGCCGATAACGCTTCGCCATCGATACTGATCCCGTCGCGCTGACTCGTGATATGGGATTTGTGACGGCAGCATTGGTGCTAGTTGAGACGACACGGTATCATCAGTACAGGAATAGTTATCATGTTCTACCGATAAGACTTGGAATAACCAGATATTATGAAGCATGCCCTTTTTTGTTGAGTGTTGGATACCGGTGTCAATGTCTAACCGCCCCTCCCATCTGTAGGTGGATGACTGCTGAAGTCTGACCGCTCCCCGCCTCCCGTCTGACCATCCGACCGCTCCCCGCCTCCCGTCTGACCGTCTGACCGCTCCCCGCCTCCCGTCGGACCATCTGACCGCTCCCCGCCTCCCGTCTGACCGCTCCCCGCCTCCCGCCTGACCATCTGACCGCTCCCCGCCTCCCGTCTGACCATCTGACCGTTCCCCGCCTCCCGTCTGACCGCTCCCCGCCTCCCGTCTGACCGCTCCCCGCCTCCCGTCTGACCGCTCCCCGCCTCCCGTCTGACCGCTCCCCGCCTCCCGTCTGACCATCTGACCGCTCCCCGCCTCCCGTCTGACCGCTCCCCGCCTCCTGTCTGACCGCTCCCCGCCTCCCGTCTGACCATCTGACCGCTCCCCGGCTCCCGTCTGACCGCTCCCCGGCTCCCGTCTGACCGCTCCCCGGCTCCCGTCTGACCGCTCCCCGCCTCCCGTCTGACCGCTCCCCGCCTCCCGTATGACCGCTCCCCGACTCCCGTCTGACCATCTGACCGCTCCCCGCCTCCCGTCTGACCGCTCCCCGGCTCCCGTCTGACCATATGACCGCTCCCCGCCTCCCGTCTGACCGCTCCCCGCCTCCCGTCTGACCGCGCCCCGCCTCCCGTCTGACCATCTGACCGCTCCCCGGCTCCCGTCTGACCGCTCCCCGGCTCCCTTCTGACCGCTCCCGGCTCCCGTCTGACCGCTCCCCGGCTCCCGTCTGACCGCTCCCCGGCTCCCGTCTGACCGCTCCCCGGCTCCCGTCTGACGGCTCCCCGGTTCCCGTCTGACCATCTGACAGCTCCTCTGGCCGTCTGACAGCTCCCCGGCTCCCCGGCTCCCCGGCTCCCCGGCTCCCGTCTGACCGGCTGGCGGCTCCTCTGGCCGTCTGACGGCTCCCCTGGCTCTGACCATCTGACCTCTGACTTTCTGACCGCCCTCTGGTCAGGTGGACGACTGTGAGAACGGAGCGGACGAGCCGCTGCACTGTAACGTCGACGAGTGCGCCAAGACGGAGCTGCATCAGTGCGGCCACAAGTGTGTCAACACGCTCACTGGCTACTACTGCGAGTGCAACTCCGGATACAAGTGAGAGAACACGCGAGACGCGAGTGAGGCACGCGAGACGGTCGCTCGGTGCCGCGTTCTCTGTGGCGGCTGGTGGCGAGAACTAGTGGAAATCAGGTGTTTCGTTGCTTGAGAATGTTTGGTGAAGACGGCCACGAGGCGATGTTGGTTATGCTGTGTGCTGTGTTGTAGTTGAAGGCTTGGAGTACAGTGCTCCTGGACTCCCCGTTACTTATACCGCAGTTACCGCAGTTACCGCAGTTACTGCAGTTACTGCAGTTATCGCAGTTATCGCAGTTACCGCAGTTACCGCAGTTACCGCAGTTACCGCAGTTACCGCAGTTACCGCAGTTACCGCAGTTACCGCAGTTACCGCAGTTACCGCAGTTACCGCAGTTACCGCAGTTACCGCA
Organism: Chirona hameri; assembly: GCA_036785665.1. NCBI lineage: Eukaryota > Metazoa > Arthropoda > Thecostraca > Balanomorpha > Balanidae > Chirona > Chirona hameri. The sequence goes on along the minus strand of JAXIVJ010003721.1, from coordinate 58,135 downwards.
GTTACCGCAGTTACCGCAGTTACCGCAGTTACCGCAGTTACCGCAGTTACCGCAGTTACCGCAGTTACCGCAGTTACCGCAGTTACCGCAGTTACCGCAGTTACCGCAGTTACCGCAGTTACCGCAGTTACCGCAGTTACCGCAGTTACCGCAGTTACCGCAGTTACCGCAGTTACCGCAGTTACCGCAGTTACCGCAGTTACCGCAGTTACCGCAGTTACCGCAGTTACCGCAGTTACCGCAGTTACCGCAGTTACCGCAGTTACCGCAGTTACCGCTTTAGATTCACTCGGACCGTAGATCGGAACGGAGCTTTGCTGTGTGATTGGTGTGCGCTGGTTGACTTAGAACCAGTGCTTACCTTCAATGTGGAGGTCAGCACACATCCCATCATGTACTACAGCTCTCCTTTCCTTTGAGCTCCCCTTTCCTTTCCTTTGAAATGTTGGTGAGTTGACAACCCGCCAATAACATCACACGGTATCACACTTTGTTCACATCACCCACTGTTGACATCACCCAGTGTTGATATCACCCACTGTTGATATCACCCACTGTTGATATCACCCACTGTTGATATCACCATGACCGCTGTTTCGTCTGTTCTCAGACTGATGGCTGACAAGAAGGCGTGTGAGGACCTGAACGAGTGCTCTGAAAAGATCAGCAAGTGCTCACAGAAGTGCTTCAACGTGCCCGGATCGTTCGCCTGCAAGTGTGATGAGAAGTTCTACGACCGTGAGCCGGACGGCTACACGTGCAAGCGACGCGACGACACCGAGCCCTGGCTGGTCATCACCAACAAACACTACGTCAGGAACATCTCCACAGACGGCAGCCACTACGCGCTGATGCACCAGCACCTGCAGAACGTGGTGGCGCTCGACTTCGACCTCAAGGAGGACCGGCTCTACTTCGCTGACGTTGGCGACAAGAAGATCCACAGGACGTTCCGCAACGACAGCGGAGAGTTCTACGAGCCCATCATCAGCAGTAAGACGGGCGGTCTGGAGGGCCTCAGCGTCGACTGGGTCGGACGGAAGCTCTACTGGCTGGACCGGCACGAGAAGCACCTGGACGTGGCCAACCTGGACGGCTCGTACCGACGCACGCTGCTCAACCACGGCCTGACGGACCCGCGCGCCATCTCCGTCCACCCGGGCATCGGGTACATCTTCTTCACCGACTGGAACCTGCAGTCCTTCATCGGCAAAGTCGGCATGGACGGCAGCAACATCAGCCGCATCCTCACCTTCAACGATAAGGTCATCTGGCCGAACGCGCTCACTATTGATTTCTTCGCCGAGAAGATCTTCTGGGCGGACGCGCACATGGACTACATCGCCTATGCCGACTTTGAGGGGCGCGGCAAGCACGAGGTGCTGCAGGGTGAGAACGTCCACCACGTGTTCGCGCTGACCATCATGGACGACACCATGTTCTGGACCGACTGGAACCTGAAGGCGGTGGTGCGTGCGCACAAGTTCACCGGCGAGGGCGTGGCCATCCTGCGCAATACCACGCACCGGCCGTACGACATCAAGGTGTACCACCCGCTGCGCCAAGTGGCCTACCCGAACCCGTGCGCCGACAACAACGGAGGCTGCTCCCACCTCTGCCTGCTGGCGCCGAAGCGGGACGGAGGAGTGCGCGCCAAGTGCGCCTGTCCGGACGACTTCAAGGCGCGAGCTGACGGCAAGACGTGCATCCACAACTGTCCGCCGCGCACGCACCGCTGCGGCCCCCCAGATGACATCTGTATACCGTGGTTCAACAAGTGAGTGATGATCTGAGCTGGCTGGGCTTAAGTTCGCCGCGGCTGCCGAGCTTATATGGTGCGCATTCAACACAGGATTGCCACGCCCACGACACGCTATTGAACATTGAGCCAAATGTGTCTTCATTTTGTTTTGTTATTGCTTTGCTTTCTGTCATTGTGTTTCATCATATTTGGTGAGCCACTTTTCTGAGATAGGATCTGCGAATCTCTGCCTAGTTGTCCTCTCGGCCTGGCTTCACCGTCCAGTGTCCGCCCAATGGCGATGGTGTCTTCCGATGGCGTCCACCACACCGCTGACGTTGCTGCTGACGTTTGACTCTGTACGTGTGACTCTGTACGTGTGACTATGTATGTGTGACTCTGTACGTGTGACTCTGTATGTGTGACTCTGTACGTGTGACTCTGTATGTGTGACTCTGTACCTGTGACTGTACGTGTGACTGTACGTGTGACTCTGTACGTGTGACTCTGTACGTGTGACTCTGTATGTGTGACTCTGTACGTGTGACTCTGTACGTGTGACTCTGTACGTGTGACTCTGTACGTGTGACTCTGTACGTGTGACTCTGTACGTGTGACTCTGTACGTGTGACTCTGTACGTGTGACTCTGTATGTGTGACTCTGTACCTGTGACTCTGTACCTGTGACTCTGTACCTGTGACTCTGTACGTGTGACTCTGTACATGTGACTGTACGTGTGACTCTGTACGTGTGACTCTGTACGTGTGACTACGTGTGACTGTATGGGTGAATGTACGTGTGACTCTGTACGTGTGACTCTGTACGTGGGAATCTGTACCTGTGACTGTACGTGTGACTCTGTACGTGTGACTCTGTACGTGTGACTCTGTACGTGTGACTGTACGTGTGACTCTGTACGTGTGGCTCTGTATGTGTGACTCTGTACGTGTGACTCTGTACGTGTGGCTCTGTATGTGTGACTCTGTACGTGTGGCTCTGTATGTGTGACTCTGTACGTGTGACTCTGTACGTGTGGCTCTGTATGTGTGACTCTGTGCGTGTGACTCTGTATGTGTGGCTCTGTATGTGTGACTCTGTACGTGTGACTCTGTACGTGTGACTCTGTATGTGTGACTCTGTACCTGTGACTCTGTACGTGTGACTCTGTACGTGTGACTCTGTACGTGTGGCTCTGTATGTGTGACTCTGTACGTGTGACTCTGTACGTGTGACTCTGTACCTGTGACTGTACGTGTGACTGTACGTGTGGCTCTGTATGTGTGACTCTGTACGTGTGACTCTGTACGTGTGACTGTACCTGTGACTGTACGTGTGACTCTGTACCTGTGACTGTACGTGTGACTCTGTTTCAGGTGTGACGGTGTCCGCCAGTGTAAGGACGGCTCTGACGAACACGACTGCCCTGATAGAGTGTGCGACATCGGCACCTTCCAGTGCAAGAACACCAACTGCACCTCGTCCGCGTCCTTCTGTAACCGTGAGAATGACTCCGGTGACGGTGACGGTGACGGGGGCGGCCGGGCTGCCGCGCCGTGTTTCTTGACAAGCGATCACTAGTTGACCCAGCCGACAGATTATAGCAGTTTACCTTGGCATGCACTTCATGTGCTTTCCAGAGGGAAAAACCGGAAGGAACATGTTTTAGCTAACTCCATCTTTACAATAAGGAAAATGTGCTCTGTGTGTAATTTGTCATCTTGTACGTCGTGTATTGACTATGTCAGCGGCCTTGCCTGTCAGCGCTGCAGCTGAGCTGTCTGAGCCCTGGGCCGGATGTGTACCGGATATATACTGTTGGATGTTGGCCACCAGAGAGGAGACTGGCTGTCCAGACTCCGATCTCCGCTCTCCGATACATATCACCACAACCGAGGTCCCAGCTACTCACCGTCTAACCAGCCGTGGCTCTGACGCTGTCTTTCTCTGCCGTCTCTGCGCGCGTGTTTCCAGAGAATGACGACTGCGGCGACAACTCGGACGAGGAGAACTGCGCGCACAAGTGTCCTGAACACATGTACAGATGCACCAAGAACGGCTACTGCATTAACGCCGCCTGGAAGTGTGACGGCGACGCCGACTGTACCGACGGCACTGACGAGGCCGAGGAAATCTGCCGTGAGTAGCACCCCTGCCTCGACCGATCGCCTGCCCCAACCGATCCCCTGCCCTAACCGATCCCCTGCCCCAACCGATCCCCTGCCCCAACCGATCCCCTGCCTCGACCGATCCCCTGCCCCAACCGATCCCCTGTCCCAACCGATCCCCTTCCCCAACCGATCCCCTGCCTCGACCGATCCCTTGCCTCGACCGATCCCCTGCTCCGACCGATCCCCTGCTCCGACCGATCCCCTGCCTCGACTGTCATCGTGTCATCGTGTCATCGTGTCATCGTGTCATCGTGTCGACGTGTTGACGTGTCCACTGTGTTCTCTGACCAGGTCATACCTGCCTCTGAAATGTCAGTGCTGGTCCACGGTGGTGACCTTGTTACCAGGACGCTCACTCCAGAGTCTGACATATAGTCCATACAGGGATATGTGCGCCTCATCTTCATCGCCTACATCTCTCCGCAGTTTTCCATTGTATCCCCTGCGTCGAGTTAATCACCCGTGCTGTGTTTCATTTGACGTCTATAAACTCCCGGACTCGGTACGCTAAGGCGATGGTAGTTGCCTGGTGTTCGGTGCCGTCACGGTCAGTGTCTGTTCGCCGCCGCAGATGTGGGAGGCTGCGACAAGGACACGCAGTTTGCCTGTCGGAACGGCAAGTGTATCGCCAAGCTGTGGTCCTGTGACGGCGACAACGACTGTGGAGACGACAGCGACGAACCAGCGCACCTCTGCAGGTGAGGACACCGGCACGGGACGGCACGGCAGGGCAGGGCACAACACAACACAACACAACACAACACAACACAACTCAACACAACACAACACAACACAACACAACACAACACGGCACGGCACGGCACGGCACGGCAGGGCAGGGCACAACACAACACAACACAACACAACACAACACAACACAACACAACTCAACACAACACAACACAACACAACACAACACGGCACGGCATGACACGACACGGCACGGCACGGCACGGGACGCGGAGCTCAACCCCCCGCGGGTCCACTCGTCTGGACAGGCTATTGCTTATCGGAGGCATTAGGCGGGAACGATCTGCGTCTTCTAGGGAAAACAAACCGCTAATACAGCTTTTATATTTGTATTGTGCGTTGAGCGAGTATGGAATCATCATGATAGATGGCATAGAGGACACGTCTGTCTCACCTCTTCAATACACTCTAAACAGACACACACACACCCATGTACACTGACGTAAGGCATCGTACGGCCTCCCGGGTCAGAACATGCTGTCTGACTGGCCTGCCGGCCGTGTGTCAGCTGACACCAGACAGCTATATGTACCGGACGTGACGGCGGACAAACAGGACGCGCCGCCTCCGCTCTCCGCAGAGCTGACTCTGAGTCACTGGCGCCGTTATCGCTGGCCTGGTGCGGCCTGACGCGGCCTGGTGCGGCCCTGGCGCGGCCTGGTGCGGCCTGGCGTGGCCTGGTGCGGCCCTGGCGCGGCCTGGCGCGGCCCTGGTGCGGCCTGGTACGGCCTGGCGTGGCCTGGTGCGGCCCTGGCGCGGCCCTGGCACGGCCTGGTGCGGCCCTGGCGACCGCAGCGGAGAGTCGGCCTGCTGCCTTCGACCCGTCCGGCCCGCGACTGGGTCAGTGCGGCTCTGCTTGTGTATTGTACACATTCAGCAACGGGCGAGGCTGTGACAGACCAGCCAGCCAGGGCAGTGGCTCTAACCAATCACATCCAACACTGATGCTTCATCCGTTTGCATCTGTTCAGCAGCGCCAGCTACGCTTAAGCCATTCATAGCTGGCCAGCGTCGAGGCTTTAATCACTATCATCCAGCCAGATCAGAGTTTGTAGCATTACATCACATCACATCACATCACATCACATCACATTGGCGGCTGGTCGCCTCCGTCACACGACGTCCCCCGGCGGCAGCTCTATCTCGGGTCCTCCCAGCCTGGCGCCTCCTCCGAGCCGGAGCCGGGTGCGCTCCAGCTGGTCGGCCACCCTCTCTGTGACCGAGGCGTCGGTGATGACCAGCGGTACGGCGCCGGCCGACTCCGAGAGACCCACGGCGCGCAGCACGTCCGAGACCCGGCTCTGCGCCGCCCCCACCTGGGCCGTGCCGTTCGCCTGGAACGGGTAGGTCCCGGCCGTGATCTGCGTGGCGCTGAAGGTGGCCGCTTTGACCGGACGTCGGGTGAAGGACGCTGGTGTCGGCCGCGCGGCGCTGGTGCCGGTGGTGCGGGCCGCTGGCGCTGGTGAGCTGGTGATGCTGGCTGGTTCTGACGCTGGTGTCGGCCACGCGGCGCTGGTGCCGGTGGTGCGGGCCGCTGGTGCTGGTGAGCTGGTGATGCTGGCTGGTTGAACGGTGGCGGTGGGCGGTCGACTGGTGGTGCTCGGCCGTGGGGTGGTGCTCGGCCGTGGGGTGGTGCTCGGCTGTGGGGTGGTGCTCGGCTGTGGGGTGGTGCTCGGCTGTGGGGTGGTGCTCGGCTGTGGGGTGGTGCTCGGTCGCCGGATGGGTTTAGTACCCGACTGCTGGATGGGTTTAGTGCTCGGCTGCCGGATGGGTTTAGTGCCCGGCTGTTGGATGGGTTTAGTGCCCGGTCGCCGGATGGGTTTAGTGCCCGGTCGCCGGATGGGTTTAGTGCCCGGTCGCCGGATGGGTTTAGTGCCCGGTCGCCGTGCGGTGGTGGCCGGCGGCCGCGATGTGGTGGTGACCGGTCTCCGGGAGGCCGTGGGCGGCAGCGGCGGCGTTGTTGTGGTCTTCGGCCGAGGTGTGGTGGTCGTAGGCGGCGTTGTTGTGGTCTTCGGCCGAGGTGTGGTGGTCGTAGGCGGCGGCAGTGTCGCGGCGGCCACCTCTGCTCGTTTGGCGACGTTGAGCCGTTGGCGGGCGTCGCCGTCTCCCCGACTCGACTTGGCCGACCTCTCGAGCGTCATTTTCGAGGTGAGGCTGCCGCTGCCGAGGCTGCCGCTGCCGAGGCTGTCGCTGCCGAGGCTGTCGCTGCTGATGTGCGCCTCTGCCGCTCTCCTGACTGGGGCTGCCGAGGAGAGGTTGCCGGGGGTGTCCATCGTCTGTGACACGCCCCTCAGGCCGGTGGAGGACAGGCGGCCCCGCTGCACCCCGGCACTCAGCAGCGAACTGTTGCCCCGTAGCAGGCTGAGCGGCGGCGGCGGCCGGCCGGCCAGCGAGCCGAACTGGTCCGTCTCGATGGCGCGGTCTGCCAGCCGTATCACCTGCTGAGTGAGGTCGGCACGCTGAAGCGTCCGCCGCACCACGTCCTCGGCGTCCAGCGAGAGCCGCCGCACGCGGAGCAGGTCCTGCCACGGCGGCGGGGCAGGAGGGGAGACCACGGGAGTCGACACCACCACCAGCACGAGCAGGCGCAGCAGGCACGGGGGACACATGCCGGCGGCGGCGGCGGCGGCGGACTGGCGACCGTCAGCGCCCGGCGGTGGACCTGTCACCGCCCACCGCCCACCGCCCACCGCCCTCCGCCCGCGCCGCCGCCGCCGGTCCCTCCCGCTGCAGTGAGGACACGCTCGTTCCTCGTTCCTCGTTCCTAGAACAGCAGACGCTCCCCGCTCGGCTGCAATGATAGACAGCCACGGGGTCAGTGGAGAGGCTACATAGCAGCTAGCTCGGTCAACGCAGGTTTGGCAGCTGGCAGGCTCTCAACGTGTCTGAGTGTACCTCGTTCCTCGTTGTGAGTGTACCTCGTTCGTCTTTGGCCATTTCGGTCCCCTCTCTGACAGTGAGTTGTTTGTTGGCGGAGATCGAGTTGTGAAGCCGCAAAGTTTGACAATCATTGTAAGAGCGCATTCTACTTGCGACAATGCTGGCACTGGCCGACACCCTGACGACTGACAGATCCGGTGCGTCAGCGCGTCGCCGGCTCTGGCGATGCCACATTATCTGAGCTCTACCGGCGCTGCTCTGAGGCTGCACTGAGGCTGCACTGAGCTGTGGTCCGGCCGTCAGCTCCCTCCCTCCGCGCTGCTGGACGGCACGGCGGCGGCGGCGGCGCCACGCCGCACTCGCCGCGTGCCGCTGTCACGGGCGGCGCTGTGTCCGCGTGCCGCTGTCACGGGCGGCGCTGTGCGCTGTGGCCGCGCCGACCTGTGACCTTTGGTGTCAACTGGCCCGTCCCCGGCCACCTGACAGTCGGGAGACAGTGCGCTGCAGCGCAAGGATCGCAGTCATGCTGCCCATTCATTGGTGTGTCGAACAGGCTACTGATATGCGGAGTTTGTTATCCTAGGCATGCACTTGAGGCCTGTCAGTCGTAGGCAAGCTCATGGGCTTGTGGGATGTGACAATAGGAAGTGTTGTTTCTGTGTTCGTTGTCAGGTACTGGGAGTTGGAGGAGTTGTTTTATAAATGACTGCTCTGTTCTGCGCTCATGCAATCACCACATTAGTCCTTCGTAACCCTCGCCCGGGTAGGGCGCGGATGCCACCGGCCCTCGGTTTTTCTGGAATAACTCGCGTAGTTCCTAACCGATTGCGACGAAACTTTCAGTACCCTACTTTTTACAAATTTGACACATATCTGGCAAATTTGAATTGCTAACCCACATGACCCGTGACCTATGACCTGTTTCTCAAGGTCATGTCAGGCGCAACTGGCGTCCCGCAGATCGATATTTGTAACTTGTGCAGTTTCCGAGTGTTTGTTGTTCAGGAGCATATGCAAAGGTGTTTCCAGGTGACAGTTGTGGTTTCCACTGACATTGTGACCTCGATTGGCCTTTTCAGAGGTCAACTGCGGTCATTGACCTCCGATGACCTCAGATTACTTTGTTGGGCTTCTGGCGGTTTCTAGGACGATTTGTGACGCTGATTTCAAATTTGGGATCCATTTTAGATAATTATATGTTCCACTGGGGTCATGCGCATCCACAGATCAACCGAAGTCACTGACTTCAGATGACCTGACATGACTTTTTTTTTAATTTGTCAGTTTTTAGGACATTTTGTGACGCTGATTACGAATTTGGCACCTATTAAGCATTATGGTATGCTCATTCACGATTCTAGCTCGATAAAATTCAATTTATACGCATTTTCAATTGTTATGACTTTTGGGTCATTGGCATGAACTTAGGTCATCAATGATCCAAGACCTTAACATTGAGTATCAGCGGCTTTCTCTCGTCACAAGCAACACGCTCGTCTTTGAATCGAAGCTCTAGCTCAATTAGGGGCGAAACGCTAAGGGGGGTCGTACCCCCCCCCCCCCCCCCCCACCCGAACAAACACCACGTAGTGATTTTGCCCTACCCGGGCGAGGGTTAAGGCTATTCTCCTGTGCGTTGATGCTGTTTATACGTGGCTCTGTCATCTGATATACGCCCTCTGCCAAATGTACTGAACCTGCCGCCCCCCTGTGCTGACGGTGACATATTTCCGTGTACTGAACCTGCCGCCCCCTGTGCTGACGGTGACAGGTCTCTGTGTGCTGACGTGCCGTCTCGCCTGGTTCAGTCTCCTCTAGTTATCTGTCGCTCTCGTATATTCACGATGCCCTCCCAATCAAAGTTTGGTTCTTAGCGCCTTCCCAAACATTTGTAGCGATGAAAAATGGACGTAGTTTGCCTCACCATTGTGGAAACGAGCGCAGTGTTAATCTAGTGTTAATCTAGTCTGATCGGTCGTCTTTGCCATATCAGCTGACCTGACCCTGCGTCTCTCTGGTGACCTGACCTGACCCGGCGCCCCTCCCCGTCCCCGTCCGACAGGCAGCGGAACTGCACGGCCGGCTGGTCGCGCTGCCCCGGCTGGGCCAACTATCGCTGCATCCCCGACTGGCTATTCTGTGACGGCAAAGACGACTGCCGCGACGGCTCGGACGAGCTCGAGGAGAACTGCCCCATCTGCGGCGCCACAGAGTTCCAGTGCAGCAACAAACGCTGCATTCCAGAGTACGCACCAGGGGTGGAGACCGTGCTGACCGGCTCTGGTGGGACGCGTGCGGTGGATAACGCTGTGGTGTTTGTGTTATTGGATGGGAGTTATTCGGAGGATACCTTGTGCCCGGAACATTGGTATGATGCAATGTGTTATTTACTTTAATTTGATGGGCTTGTGTTGAATAGCGGGTTTACTGGATATGGATCCGATACCAATCCATAAAACCTTATAACTTCCTGTGTAGCCCGTCTGACCCTGTGTGACCCCGTGTGACCCCGTCCTGACCCCGTGTGACCCCGTCCTGACCCCGTGTGACCCTGTTTGTCCCCGTCTGACCTCATGTGACCCCATCTGATCTCGTGTGACCTTGCTTGTCCTCGTCTGACCTCATGTGACCCTGTGTGACCTTGTTTGTCCTCGTCTGACCTCATGCGACCCCGTCTGATCCCGTGTTACCCTGTTTGTCCTCGTCTGACCTCATGTGACCTTGGCTGTCCTCGTCTTACCTCATGTGACCCCGTCTGACCTCATGTGACCCCGTCTGACCCCGGCTGACCCCGTCTGACCCCGTGTGACCTCATGTGACCCCTTCTGACTCTGTCTGACCCCGTGTGACCCCGTTCTGACCCCGTGTGACATTGTTTGTCCTCGTCTGACCTCATGTGACTCCGTCTGAGCCAGGCTGACCACGTCTGACCCCGTCTGACCCCGTGTGACCTCATGTGACCCCTTCTGACCCTGTCTGACCCGTGTGACCCCGTTCTGACCCCGTGTGACCTTGTTTGTCCTCGGCTGACCTCATGTGACCCTGTCCGTCCTCGTTTGACCTCATGGGACCTCGTCTGTCCCGCAGGCGGTGGCTGTGTGACTTCACTAATGACTGCGGCGATAACTCGGACGAGGAGGCCGCCATGTGTAAGAACCGATACCGCGAGTGTTCCGAGTCCGAGTTCCGATGTAAGAACGAGAAGTGCATCCCGAATCGGTGGCGCTGCGACCACGACAACGACTGTGACGACAGCAGTGACGAGGAGGAGTGTGGCGACTTCAAGTGCCAGGTGAGGACGGAGCATCGGTCATATGTCAGCCAGGCATCGGACGTGTCGGGCAGATCCCATCCCAGTGGTCTTGGACTGGTGTGTGGTTCATTGGAGCGGCTGGCCAAGCGTCAAGTAATAGGCTTGCGCAAACTACACGCTACACACGCAGATTTTTCTTTTTTAGGCTGACAACTTACCACTTCTTTGTCTATCCACGTGTAAAAAAGCACCCGAGTGTCACGTCTATTTTTTGACTGAGGAGGGTGTCGTGTGGCCACACCGACTGTAGCTGTGGCCACACTGACTGTAGCTGTGGCCACACTGACTGTAGCTGTGGTCACACCGACTTTAGCTGTGGTCACACCGACTGACACCGACTGTAGCTGTTTGGCCGCTGAGGGCCAGCGCTCCGAGCTGACATGTGACGTCACGCGCGTCAGCTGTTCGGGCCGCTACTGGCCGGGGGCGGCCGCCGCTGTCAGCCAGCCCCCCCCCCCCCCCCCCCATCACCCGAACCCGGCGTTGCAAAATGACTCATGTCGCCCGCCGGCCGGAACCGCGCCGGAAATGACGCCAGTCGCGCTGACGTTTTCTGACAGGTTTGGTGAGTTGTTGACGCGTATCCTGTTAGGGAATCTGTTAAACAGGCTTGGTGATTTGTTATTTGTCGATGATTTTAAGCTGTTCGGAGTAGGAGTTGAGCGCATCATTTGCACACATTTCGTTATTGTGTATCCACTCGAGCACGCTGAGCGCGCTATTGTATCACCCTAACTTGACAAATCGTCAAAGTAGTTACCGTTTTAATTAACCATCAACATCTCTTGACAATCCTGCATGACTCCGATTGGACTGGATCAGCCTTGAAAGCAATTCATAGTTTTGGGTTGAATCTGGATCCAGAGTGATGTATTGGAATTGGATCAGACCGACGTGAAAGAATCCGTTTCGCCTCTGGTTATGTTATGACGTCGTGTCTGACGTCGTGTCTGACGTCGTGTATGACGTATGTTATGACGTCGTGTCGTGCCCGTCCCGCGTCGGGAGTCGACTGTAGCCGACACGAACTCAGGGCGACACCCCCCGTGGTGACCTTCACATTATGTTATGACGTCGTGTCGTGCCCGTCCCACGCCGGGAGTCGACTGTAGCCGACACGAACTCAGAGCGACCTCCCCCGTGGTGACCGGCCGCGCCCTCTGCCGTCCAGGCGGACCGGTTCCAGTGTGCGTCCGGCCACTGTATCGGCTCCAAGTTCCGCTGTGACGGCGGCCGCGACTGTCATGACCTTTCGGACGAGCTCAACTGTCCGCCGCGCTACCCAGGCGGCCGCTGGTGCCCCGAGGACCAGTTCCAGTGCGACAACCACCTCTGTGTCCGCACACGGGATGTGTGCGACGGCCGCGACGACTGCCGCGACGGAAGCGACGAGCGTGACTGCCGTGAGTACTGGAGACAGGGCTGGGCTCCCCGTCAGTACCGGAGACAGGGCTGGACTCCCCGTCAGTACCGGAGACAGGGCTGGACTCGGACTGCCGTGAGTACCGGAGACAGGGCTGGGCTCCCCGTCAGTACCGGAGACAGGGCTGGACTCGGACTGCCGTGAGTACCGGAGACAGGGCTGGGCTCCCCGTCAGTACCGGAGACAGGGCTGGGCTCCCCGTCAGTACCGGAGACAGGGCTGGACTCGGACTGCCGTGAGTACCGGAGACAGGGCTGGGCTCCCCGTCAGTACCGGAGACAGGGCTGGACTCGGACTGCCGTGAGTACCGGAGACAGGGCTGGGCTCCCCGTCAGTACCGGAGACAGGGCTGGACTCCTCGTCAGTACCGGAGACAGGGCTGGGCTCCCCGTCAGTACCGGAGACAGGGCTGGGCTCCCCGTCAGTACCGGAGACAGGGCTGGGCTCCCCGTCAGTACCGGAGACAGGGCTGGACTCGGACTGCCGTGAGTACCGGAGACAGGGCTGGGCTCCCCAACAGTACCGGAGACAGGGCTGGGCTCCCCGTCAGTACCGGAGACAGGGCTGGGCTCCCCGTCAGTACCGGAGACAGGGCTGGGCTCCCCGTCAGTACCGGAGACAGGGCTGGACTCCCCGTCAGTACCGGAGACAGGGCTGGGCTCCCCGTCAGTACCGGAGACAGGGCTGGACTCGGACTGCCGTGAGTACCGGAGACAGGGCTGGGCTCCCCGTCAGTACCGGAGACAGGGCTGGGCTCCCCGTCAGTACCGGAGACAGGGCTGGGCTCCCCGTCAGTACCGGAGACAGGGCTGGGCTCCCCGTCAGTACCGGAGACAGGGCTGGGCTCCCCGTGAGTACCGGAGACAGGGCTGGACTCCCCGTCAGTACCGGAGACAGGGCTGGGCTCCCCGTCAGTACCGGAGACAGGGCTGGACTCGGACTGCCGTGAGTACCGGAGACAGGGCTGGGCTCCCCGTCAGTACCGGAGACAGGGCTGGACTCCCCGTCAGTACCGGAGACAGGGCTGGGCTCCCCGTCAGTACCGGAGACAGGGCTGGGCTCCCCGTCAGTACCGGAGACAGGGCTGGGCTCCCCGTCAGTACCGGAGACAGGGCTGGACTCGGACTGCCGTGAGTACCGGAGACAGGGCTGGGCTCCCCGTCAGTACCGGAGACAGGGCTGGACTCGGACTGCCGTGAGTACCGGAGACAGGGCTGGGCTCCCCGTCAGTACCGGAGACAGGGCTGGACTCCCCGTCAGTACCGGAGACAGGGCTGGGCTCCCCGTCAGTACCGGAGACAGGGCTGGACTCGGACTGCCGTGAGTACCGGAGACAGGGCTGGACTCTCCGTCAGTACCGGAGACAGGGCTGGACTCCCCGTGAGTACCGGAGACAGGGCTGGGCTCCCCGTCAGTACCGGAGACAGGGCTGGACTCCCCGTCAGTACCGGAGACAGGGCTGGGCTCCCCGTCAGTACCGGAGACAGGGCTGGACTCGGACTGCCGTGAGTACCGGAGACAGGGCTGGACTCTCCGTCAGTACCGGAGACAGGGCTGGACTCCCCGTGAGTACCGGAGACAGGGCTGGGCTCCCCGTCAGTACCGGAGACAGGGCTGGACTCCCCGTCAGTACCGGAGACAGGGCTGGGCTCCCCGTCAGTACCGGAGACAGGGCTGGACTCGGACTGCCGTGAGTACCGGAGACAGGGCTGGACTCCCCGTCAGTACCGGAGACAGGGCTGGGCTCCCCGTCAGTACCGGAGACAGGGCTGGACTCCCCGTCAGTACCGCAGACAGGGCTGGACTCCCTGTCAGTACCGGAGACAGGGCTGGACTCGGACTGCCGTGAGTACCGGAGACAGGGCTGGGCTCCCCGTCAGTACCGGAGACAGGGCTGGACTCGGACTGCCGTGAGTACCGGAGACAGGGCTGGGCTCCCCGTCAGTACCGGAGACAGGGCTGGACTCCCCGTCAGTACCGGAAACAGGGCTGGGCTCCCCGTCAGTACCGGAGACAGGGCTGGACTCGGACTGCCGTGAGTACCGGAGACAGGGCTGGACTCTCCGTCAGTACCGGAGACAGGGCTGGACTCCCCGTGAGTACCGGAGACAGGGCTGGGCTCCCCGTCAGTACCGGAGACAGGGCTGGACTCGGACTGCCGTGAGTACCGGAGACAGGGCTGGACTCCCCGTCAGTACCGGAGACAGGGCTGGGCTCCCCGTCAGTACCGGAGACAGGGCTGGACTCCCCGTCAGTACCGGAGACAGGGCTGGACTCCCCGTGAGTACCGGAGACAGGGCTGGACTCCCCGTCAGTACCGGAGACAGGGCTGGACTCGGACTGCCGTGAGTACCGGAGACAGGGCTGGGCTCCCCGTCAGTACCGGAGACAGGGCTGGACTCCCCGTGAGTACCGGAGACAGGGCTGGACTCCCCGTCAGTACCGGAGACAGGGCTGGACTCGGACTGCCGTGAGTACCGGAGACAGGGCTGGGCTCTCCGTCAGTACCGGAGACAGGGCTGGGCTCCCCGTCAGTACCGGAGACAGGGCTGGACTCCCCGTGAGTACCGGAGACAGGGCTGGACTCCCCGTCAGTACCGGAGACAGGGCTGGACTCGGACTGCCGTGAGTACCGGAGACAGGGCTGGACTCCCCGTCAGTACCGGAGACAGGGCTGGGCTCTCCGTCAGTACCGGAGACAGGGCTGGACTCCCCGTCAGTACCGGAGACAGGGCTGGACTCCCCGTCAGTACCGGAGACAGGGCTGGGCTCCCCGTCAGTACCGGAGACAGGGCTGGACTCGGACTGCCGTGAGTACCGGAGACAGGGCTGGGCTCTCCGTCAGTACCGGAGACAGGGCTGGACTCCCCGTCAGTACCGGAGACAGGGCTGGACTCCCCGTGAGTACCGGAGACAGGGCTGGGCTCCCCGTCAGTACCGGAGACAGGGCTGGACACGGACTGCCGTGAGTACCGGAGACAGGGCTGGACTCCCCGTCAGTACCGGAGACAGGGCTGGACTCCCCGTCAGTACCGGAGACAGGGCTGGGCTCCCCGTCAGTACCGGAGACAGGGCTGGGCTCCCCGTCAGTACCGGAGACAGGGCTGGACTCCCCGTCAGTACCGGAGACAGGGCTGGGCTCCCCGTCAGTACCGGAGACAGGGCTGGACTCCCCGTCAGTACCGGAGACAGGGCTGGGCTCCCCGTCAGTACTGGGGACAGGGCTGGGCTCCCCGTCAGTACTGGGGACAGAGCTGGGCTCCCCGTCAGTATCGGAGACAGGGCTGGACTCTCCGTCAGTACCGGAGACAGGGCTGGACTCCCCGTCAGTACCGGAGACAGGGCTGGACTCCCCGTCAGTACCGGAGACAGGGCTGGGCTCCCCGTCAGTACTGGGGACAGGGCTGGGCTCCCCGTCAGTATCGGAGACAGGGCTGGACTCTCCGTCAGTACCGGAGACAGGGCTGGGCTTCCCGTCAGTACCGGAGACAGGGCTGGACTCCCCGTCAGTACCGGAGACAGGGCTGGACTCGGACTGCCGTGAGTACCGGAGACAGGGCTGGGCTCCCCGTCAGTACCGGAGACAGGGCTGGACTCCCCGTCAGTACCGGAGACAGGGCTGGGCTCCCCATCAGTACCGGAGACAGGACTGGGCTCCCCGTCAGTACCGGAGACAGGGCTGGACTCGGACTGCCGTGAGTACCGGAGACAGGGCTGGGCTCCCCGTCAGTACCGGAGACAGGGCTGGACTCCCCGTCAGTACCGGAGACAGGGCTGGACTCGGACTGCCGTGAGTACCGGAGACAGGGCTGGGCTCCCCGTCAGTACCGGAGACAGGGCTGGACTCCCCGTCAGTACCGGAGACAGGGCTGGGCTCCCCATCAGTACCGGAGACAGGACTGGGCTCCCCGTCAGTACCGGAGACAGGGCTGGACTCGGACTGCCGTGAGTACCGGAGACAGGGCTGGGCTCCCAGTCAGTACCGGAGACAGGGCTGGACTCGGACTGCCGTGAGTACCGGAGACAGGGCTGGGCTCTCCGTCAGTACCGGAGACAGGGCTGGACTCGGACTGCCGTGAGTACCGGAGACAGGGCTGGGCTCCCCGTCAGTACCGGAGACAGGGCTGGGCTCGGACTGCCGTCAGTACCGGAGACAGGGCTGGACTCCCCGTGAGTACCGGAGACAGGGCTGGACTCCCCGTCAGTACCGGAGACAGGGCTGGACTCGGACTGCCGTGAGTACCGGAGACAGGGCTGGGCTCCCCGTCAGTACCGGAGACAGGGCTGGACTCCCCGTCAGTACCGGAGACAGGGCTGGACTCGGACTGCCGTGAGTACCGGAGACAGGGCTGGGCTCTCCGTCAGTACCGGAGACAGGGCTGGACTCCCCGTCAGTACCGGAGACAGGGCTGGACTCGGACTGCCGTGAGTACCGGAGACAGGGCTGGACTCCCCGTGAGTACCGGAGACAGGGCTGGACTCGGACTGCCGTGAGTACCGGAGACAGGGCTGGGCTCCCCGTCAGTACCGGAGACAGGGCTGGACTCGGACTGCCGTGAGTACCGGAGACAGGGCTGGGCTCTCCGTCTCCCCCGTCAGTACCGGAGACAGGGCTGGACTCGGACTGCCGTGAGTACCGGAGACAGGGCTGGACTCCCCGTGAGTACCGGAGACAGGGCTGGACTCGGACTGCCGTGAGTACCGGAGACAGGGCTGGGCTCTCCGTCAGTACCGGAGACAGGGCTGGACTCGGACTGCTGTGAGTACCGGAGACAGGGCTGGGCTCTCCGTGAGTACCGGAGACAGGGCTGGGCTCCCCGTCAGTACCGGAGACAGGGCTGGGCTCCCCGTGAGTACCGGAGACAGGGCTGGACTCCCCGTCAGTACCGGAGACAGGGCTGGACTCCCCGTCAGTACCGGAGACAGGGCTGGACTCGGACTGCCGTGAGTACCGGAGACAGGGCTGGGCTCTCCGTGAGTACCGGAGACAGGGCTGGACTCGGACTGCCGTGAGTACCGGAGACAGGGCTGGGCTCCCCGTCAGTACCGGAGACAGGGCTGGACTCGGACTGCCGTGAGTACCGGAGACAGGGCTGGGCTCTCCGTGAGTACCGGAGACAGGGCTGGACTCGGACTGCCGTGAGTACCGGAGACAGGGCTGGACTCCCCGTCAGTACCGGAGACAGGGCTGGACTCGGACTGCCGTGAGTACCGGAGACAGGGCTGGACTCGGACTGCCGTGAGTACCGGAGACAGGGCTGGACTCCCCGTCAGTACCGGAGACAGGGCTGGACTCGGACTGCCGTGAGTACCGGAGACAGGGCTGGACTCCCGGAGACAGGGTCACGGCTGCAGGGCAGCAGAAAGTCACGAGTGTGAGGGGAATGTCACTGACTCCATCATTTACCCTGGCAGGGAGTCATGAGTGTGAGGGGATGCCACTGACTCCATCATTTACCCTGGCAGGGAGTCATGAGTGTGAGGGGATGCCACTGACTATCATTTACCCTGGCAGGGAGTCATGAGTGTGAGGGGATGTCACTGACTCCATCATTTACCCTGGCAGAGAGTCATGAGTGCGAGGGCCTGCACCGGTTCCGCTGCGACAACGGCAAGTGTGTGCCACGCTTCAAGCTCTGTGACAAGCAGGACGACTGCGGCGACGGCTCCGACGAGAACGACCTGACCGTCTGCTCCGACAGGTCAGTGGCCGAGACTGGTCGGGGAGGGGGGGGGGCGGTTGGGGGGGACCAAATGAGCTTCACGGTGCCTAATCGGCTGCAACTCAGCGACTGGGCGGCATCAGTGCAGAGTTGGCAACTATTCCGTCACCGTCTGTTAATCAGAATTAAGGTAACGTTAATGTTGACGGAGTGGATTGCTAAGCTGGGGATTACCGTTGGTTCGGTTAGGAGTGCCCCGATTTTCGAAGCAAGGCAACGCTTACTACTCGACATTCAGTTGGCATGTCTCTCACCATGTCTATCATCTGATGGTCTGCCCTGTCTCTCACCATATCTATCATCTGATGGTCTGCCCTGTCTCTCACCATGTCTATCATCTGATGGTCTGCCCTGTCTCTCACCATGTCTATCATCTGATGGTCTGCCCTGTCTCTCACCATGTCTATCATCTGATGGTCTGCCCTGTCTCTCACTATGTCTATCATCTGATGGTCTGCCCTGTCTCTCACCATGTCTATCATCTGATGGTCTGCCCTGTCTCTCACCATGTCTATCATCTGATGGTCTGCCCTGTCTCTCACCATGTCTATCATCTGATGGTCTGCCCTGTCTCTCACCATGTCTATCATCTGATGGTCTGCCCTGTCTCTCACCATGTCTATCATCTGATGGTCTGCCCTGTCTCTCACCATGTCTATCATCTGATGGTCTGCCCTGTCTCTCACCATGTCTATCATCTGATGGTCTGCCCTGTCTCTCACCATGTCTATCATCTGATGGTCTGCCCTGTCTCTCACCATGTCTATCATCTGATGGTCTGCCCTGTCTCTCACCATGTCTATCATCTGATGGTCTGCCCTGTCTCTCACCATGTCTATCATCTGATGGTCTGCCCTGTCTCTCACCATGTCTATCATCTGATGGTCTGCCCTGTCTCTCACCATGTCTATCATCTGATGGTCTGCCCTGTCTCTCACCATGTCTATCATCTGATGGTCTGCCCTGTCTCTCACCATGTCTATCATCTGATGGTCTGCCCTGTCTCTCACCATGTCTATCATCTGATGGTCTGCCCTGTCTCTCACCATGTCTATCATCTGATGGTCTGCCCTGTCTCTCACCATGTCTATCATCTGATGGTCTGCCCTGTCTCTCACCATGTCTATCATCTGATGGTCTGCCCTGTCTCTCACCATGTCTATCATCTGATGGTCTGCCCTGTCTCTCACCATGTCTATCATCTGATGGTCTGCCCTGTCTCTCACCATGTCTATCATCTGATGGTCTGCCCTGTCTCTCACCATGTCTATCATCTGATGGTCTGCCCTGTCTCTCACCATGTCTATCATCTGATGGTCTGCCCTGTCTCTCACCATGTCTATCATCTGATGGTCTGCCCTGTCTCTCACCATGTCTATCATCTGATGGTCTGCCCTGTCTCTCACCATGTCTATCATCTGATGGTCTGCCCTGTCTCTCACCATGTCTATCATCTGATGGTCTGCCCTGTCTCTCACCATGTCTATCATCTGATGGTCTGCCCTGTCTCTCACCATGTCTATCATCTGATGGTCTGCCCTGTCTCACCATGTCTATCATCTGATGGTCTGCCCTGTCTCTCACCATGTCTATCATCTGATGGTCTGCCCTGTCTCTCACCATGTCTATCATCTGATGGTCTGCCCTGTCTCTCACCATGTCTATCATCTGATGGTCTGCCCTGTCTCTCACCATGTCTATCATCTGATGGTCTGCCCTGTCTCTCACCATGTCTATCATCTGATGGTCTGCCCTGTCTCTCACCATGTCTATCATCTGATGGTCTGCCCTGTCTCTCACTATGTCTATCATCTGATGGTCTGCCCTGTCTCTCACCATGTCTATCATCTGATGGTCTGCCCTGTCTCTCACCATGTCTATCATCTGATGGTCTGCCCTGTCTCTCACCATGTCTATCATCTGATGGTCTGCCCTGTCTCTCACCATGTCTATCATCTGATGGTCTGCCCTGTCTCTCACCATGTCTATCATCTGATGGTCTGCCCTGTCTCTCACCATGTCTATCATCTGATGGTCTGCCCTGTCTCTCACCATGTCTATCATCTGATGGTCTGCCCTGTCTCTCACCATGTCTATCATCTGATGGTCTGCCCTGTCTCTCACCATGTCTATCATCTGATGGTCTGCCCTGTCTCTCACCATGTCTATCATCTGATGGTCTGCCCTGTCTCTCACCATGTCTATCATCTGATGGTCTGCCCTGTCTCTCACCATGTCTATCATCTGATGGTCTGCCCTGTCTCTCACCATGTCTATCATCTGATGGTCTGCCCTGTCTCTCACCATGTCTATCATCTGATGGTCTGCCCTGTCTCTCACCATGTCTATCATCTGATGGTCTGCCCTGTCTCTCACCATGTCTATCATATGATGGTCTGCCCTGTCTCTCACCATGTCTATCATCTGATGGTCTGCCCTGTCTCTCACCATGTCTATCATCTGATGATGGTCTGCCCTGAACGCGTACCCCTGGGCGGAGTGAGCTGTGTACGTCCGCCCCACTTACCGACCGCCCCTGCCCTGCTCCGTCTCCCCTACTGACCGCCCCTGCCCTGCTCCGTCTCCCCTACTGACCGCCCCTGCCCTGCTCCGTCCCCCCTACTGACCGCCCCTGCTCCGTCTCCCCTACTGACCGCCCCTGCCCTGCTCCGTCTCCCCTACTCACCGCCCCTGCCCTGCTCCGTCTCCCCTACTGACCGCCCCTGCCCTGCTCCGTCTCCCCTACTGACCGCCCCTGCCCTGCTCCGTCTCCCCTACTGACCGCCCCTGTCCTGCTCCGTCTTCCCTACTGACCGCCCCTGCTCCGTCTCCCCTACTGACCGCCCCTGCCCTGCTCCGTCTCCCCTACTGACCGCCCCTGCCCTGCTCCGTCTCCCCTACTCACCGCCCCTGCCCTGCTCCGTCTCCCCTACTGACCGCCCCTGCCCTGCTCCGCCTCCCCTACTGACCGCCCCTGCCCTGCTCCGTCTCCCCTACTGACCGCCCCTGCCCTGCTCCGTCCTCCCTACTGACCGCCCCTGCTCCGTCTCCCCTACTGACCGCCCCTGCCCTGCTCCGTATCCCCTACTGACCGCCCCTGCCCTGCTCCGTCTCCCCTACTGACCGCCCCTGCCCTTCTCCGTCTCCCCTACTGACCGCCCCTGCCCTTCTCCGGCTCCCCTACTGACCGCCCCTGCCCTGCTCCGTCTCCCCTACTGACCGCCCCTGCCCTGCTCCGTATCCTACTGACCGCCCCTGCCCTGCTCCGTCTCTCTTACTGACCGCCCCTGCCCTGCTCCGTCTCGCCTACTGACCGCCTCTGCCCTGCTCCGTATCCTACTGACCGCCCCTGCCCTGCTCCGTCTCCCCTACTGACCGCCCCTGCCCTGCTCCGTCTCCCCTACTGACCGCCCCTGCCCTTCTCCGCCAGACACCGCTACTGCCGCTACAGAGAATTCCGCTGCGCCAACGGCAACTGTGTGGCCCGCTCCAAGCTGTGTGACCACGCCGACGACTGCGGCGACCACTCGGACGAGCTCGGCTGCCGTGAGTGTCCGCCTGGCCCGCCCGGACCGCGCGGTCCCGGCTGCCAGTCATTGAGAGCTCTGAACTAGACGCTATCGGCTGTTGTAGTCGCCCCGTTCCCTAGCTGCTGGTGTTGTAGTCGCCCCGTTCAGCCCTAGCTGCTGGTGTTGTAGTCGCCGCGTTCAGCCCTAGCTGCTGGTGTTGTAGTCGCCGCGTTCAGCCCTAGCTGCTGGTGTTGTAGTCGCCCCGTTCAGCCCTAGCTGCTGGTGTTGTAGTCGCCCCGTTCCCTAGCTGCTGGTGTTGTAGTCGCCCCGTTCAGCCCTAGCTGGGCTGTGCAGTGTGCACTGCTAATTCAGCCAGCCGCTCGCCCAGTAAACCCGATGTGGCTTGCACGCGTTTAGTATTCCGCTGTGGCTGGCACGGTCCTTGCCGTGCCGTGACCAGTCTGTCGGCGCGTCTCCGTGTCTCCACTGCGTCTCCGTGTCTCCACCGCGTCTCCGTGTCTCCACCGCGTCTCCGTGTCTCCACCGCGTCTCCGTGTCTCCACCGCGTCTCCGTGTCTCCACCGCGTCTCCGTGTCTCCACCGCGTCTCCGTGTCTCCACTGCGTCTCCGTGTCTCCACCGCGTCTCCGTGTCTCCACCGCGTCTCCGTGTCTCCACCGCGTCTCCGTGTCTCCACTGCGTCTCCGTGTCTCCACCGCGTCGTCTCCGTGTCTCCACCGCGTCTCCGTGTCTCCACTGCGTCTCCGTGTCTCCACCGCGTCTCCGTGTCTCCACCGCGTCTCCGTGTCTCCACCGCGTCTCCGTGTCTCCACTGCGTCTCCGTGTCTCCACCGCGTCTCCGTGTCTCCACCGCGTCTCCGTGTCTCCACCGCGTCGTCTCTGTGTCTCCACCGCGTCTCCATGTCTCCACCGCGTCTCCGTGTCTCCACCGCGTCTCCATGTCTCAACCGCGTCTCCGTGTCTCCACCGCATATCCGTGTCTCCACCGCGTCTCTGTGTCTCCACCGCGTCTCCGTGTCTCCACCAAGTCTCCGTGTCTCCACCAAGTCTCCGTGTCTCCACCGCGTCTCCGTGTCTCCACCGCATATCCGTGTCCCCACCGCGTCTCCGCGTCTCCACCGCGTATCTGTGTCTCCACCGCGTCGTCTCTGTGTCTCCACCGCGTCGTCTGTGTCTCCACCGCGTCTCTGTGTCTCCACCGCGTCGTCTCTGTGTCTCCACCGCGTCGTCTCTGTGTCTCCACCGCGTCTCCGGGTCTCCACCGCGTCGTCTCTGTGTCTCCACCGCGTCTGTGTCTCCACCGCGTCGTCTGTGTCTCCACCGCGTCTCTGTGTCTCCACCGCGTCTCCGTGTCTCCACCGCGTCGTCTCCGTGTCTCCACCGCGTCTCCGTGTCTCCACCGCGTCTCCGTGTCTCCACCGCGTCTCCGTGTCTCCACCTCGTCTCTGTGTCTCCACCGCGTATCCGTGTCTCCACCGCGTCGTCTCTGTGTCTCCACCGCGTCTTTGTGTCTCCATCGCGTCGTATCTGTGTCTCCACCGCGTCTCTGTGTCTCCACCGCGTCTCTGTGTCTCCACCGCGTCTCTGTGTCTCCACCGCGTCGTCTCTGTGTCTCCACCGCGTCGTCTCTGTGTCTCCACCGCGTCTCCGTGTCTCCACCGCGTCTCCGTGTCTCCGTGTCTCCGTGTCTCACCCATCCTGCGCCTCTGTGTGTGTGTGTGCGTGTGACAGAGGCGGGAGATGGTCAGTTTCTCCATGGCTCGTCTGTGTCTCCACTGTGTCTCCATGACTGACCCGTCTCCGTCGCGCTGTGTGTGACAGAGGCGGGAGATGATCAGTGCGGCACGGACCGCGGAGGCTGCACCCAGCACTGTACCGACCTCGCCGAGGGCACCGGCTACGTCTGCCACTGCTACCGCGGCTTCCGCGCCTCGCCAGACAACGCCAAGGTCTGCGAGGACATCGACGAGTGCCGAGAGTTCAGCCACAACTGCTCCCAGCTCTGCACCAACCTGAACGGCACCTTCTCCTGTGGCTGCCGGTCAGGATTCCAGGAGGTCAGTGACAGTCGCAGGCGGTTAACGCAGTCATTCTCAGTCTCAGTCTCAGTCTCAGTCTCAGTCTCAGTCAGTCACAGTCGCGGTCTTAGTCTCGCCCAGCCTCTGTCAGCCAGTTTCAGTCAGCCAGTTCAAGCCAACACGGGTCAAGAAATCGACGAAACTTCACAGTACGGGTAATCACGTTCTGCTTTTACTATACAAAGCAGCACAAGGAGGGTATCGATTTTTTCCCAACGATCATAAACACATTCTGAAAGTGCCGCTGTATTTGCGCTCAATGCGATGTAGTTACTGCGGCGCGGAGTCTGTGTTAGAGAGTCTCACGGCGACGGCTGACGTGTTGATGTGTGCTGACGTGTTGATGTATGCTGACGTACTGGTGTGTACTGACGTGTTGATGTGTGATGACGTACTGGTGTGTGCTGACGTGTTGATGTGTGCTGACGTGTTGATGTGTGCTGACGTGTTGATGTGTGATGACGTGTTGATGTGTGATGACGTACTGGTGTGTGCTGACGTGTTGATGTGTGCTGACGTACTGGTGTGTACTGACGTGTTGATGTGTGATGACGTACTGATGTGTGCTGACGTGTTGATGTGTGATGACGTGTTGATGTGTGTTGACGTGTTGATGTGTGCTGACGTACTGGTGTGTGATGACGTGTTGATGTGGGATGACGTGTTGATATGTGCTGACGTGCTGATTTGTGATTACGTACTGGTGTGTACTGACGTGTTGATGTGTGCTGACGTGTTGATGTGTGATGACGTGTTGATGTGTGATGACGTACTGGTGTGTGCTGACGTGTTGATGTGTGATGACGTGATGTGTGATGACGTGTTGATGTGTGCTGACGTGTTGATGTGTGCTGACGTGTTGATGTGTGCTGACGTGTTGATGTGTGATGACGTACTGATGTGTGCTGACGTACTGGTGTGTGCTGACGTGTTGATGTGTGATGACGTGTCGATGTGTGCTGACGTACTGGTGTGTGCTGACGTGTTGATGTGTGATGACGTGTTGATGTGTGATGACGTGTCGATGTGTGATGACGTGTTGATGTGTGATGACGTGTCGATGTGTGCTGACGTGTTGATGTGTGCTGACGTGTTGATGTGTGCTGACGTACTGATGTGTGCTGACGTGTTGATGTGTGATGACGTGTTGATGTGTGATGACGTGTTGATGTGCGCTGACGTACTGGTGTGTGCTGACGTGTTGATGTGTGATGACGTGTTGATGTGTAATGACGTGTTGATGTGCGCTGACGTGTTGATGTGTGATGACGTGTCGATGTGTGTTGATGTGTGCCGACGTGTTGATGTGTGCTGACGTGTTGATGTGTGCTGACGTACTGATGTGTGCTGACGTGTTGATGTGTGATGACGTGTTGATGTGTGATGACGTGTTGATGTGCGCTGACGTGTTGATGTGCACTGACGTGTTGATATACACTGACGTGTTGGTGTGCTGACGTGTTGATGTGTGATGACGTGTTGATGTGTGATGACGTGTTGATGTGCGCTGACGTGTTGATGTGCACTGACGTGTTGATGTGTGCTGACGTGTTGATGTGTGATGACGTATTGATGTGTGCTGACGTGCTGACGTGTTGATGTGCGCTGACGTGCCGCTGCGTCTGTGTTCCGCAGGACGGTCTGACGGGTGTGTGTCGCGCGTTCGGCGCCCTCACCCTGCTCTACTCCACCGGGCCGGAGATCCGCGGCTACGAGCCGGCCAACACAAAGTCCAAGGACGTGATCCGCGGCGAGTCGCGAGTCGAGGCCATCGACTACCACCCGAGGTGGGCAGCTCCGTCAGCTGTCCGGCTGTCCCGTCAGCTGGCCTCTGTTATGACAATGGCAGCTGACAGTGGGCCCAGCGAGGCGATACTCGACACGAATGCTGTCCGATGTTGAGTCAGATATGATGTATTCGTTTGTCTCGGATATCGGATATTGACAGTCCTGATTAGCATGCACCGTGTCAAAGCGGTGTTTAAAATTGTTTGCTTCTGAATGCTGTAGTCTGTGAATATTGTCGTGATTCTCGCATCGAGCACGTATGGTAACATCTGTGTTGTTTGTTTCTCAGCGAGCACATGGTATTCTGGACCGACTCCTTCGAGAAAGCTATCAAGCGCTCCTACATACCGGGCGAAAAGATGGACGCTGAGATCGGCTTCGCCCAGGATCTGGAGATCAAAAGTAAGCCCAGTAACCGGCCGGACGGATGATGGTCAACATGGACTGTCAGTTGGTAAGGTTTTGGTGTTACGCAATGTTAGAGTGTGTATTTGTATTTGTCTCCAGTTTATACGATCACATTTTGCTCCAGTGCGCTGGAATGAATGAGATCATGTCAAGCTGCTCGTAGTTATAAAACGTGAAGGATCAAATGCGTTCAAATATCGGTTTTCAACGTGCTGGAAGGCTTCGTGATTGTGTTTTCGTTTGTGGATGACTAGCTAATCGTACTGACAGACACGGGTGGCGTGTCTCGGGCCAGGGCCAGTGAGTACCGTACAGTGTCGGGTGCCGTCTGTGCCGTCTGTGAGTACCGTACAGTGTCGGGTGCCGTCTGTGAGTACCGTACAGTGTCGGGTGCCGTCTGTGCCGTCTGTGAGTACCGTACAGTGTCGGGTGCCGTCTGTGAGTACCGTACAGTGTCGGGTGCCGTCTGTGAGTACCGTACAGTGTCGGGTGCCGTCTGTGAGTACCGTACAGTGTTGGGTGCCGTCTGTGAGTACAGTACAGTGTCGGGTGCCGTCTGTGAGTACCGTACAGTGTCGGGTGCCGTCTGTGAGTACAGTACAGTGTCGGGTGCCGTCTGTGCCGTCTGTGAGTACCGAACAGTGTCGGGTGCCGTCTGTGAGTACAGTACAGTGTCGGGTGCCGTCTGTGCCGTCTGTGAGTACAGTACAGTGTCGGGTGCCGTCTGTGCCGTCTGTGAGTACCGTACAGTGTCGGGTGCCGTCTGTGAGTACAGTACAGTGTCGGGTGCCGTCTGTGCCGTCTATGAGTACCGTACAGTGTCGGGTGCCGTCTGTGAGTACAGTACAGTGTCGGGTGCCGTCTGTGCCGTCTGTGAGTACCGTACAGTGTCGGGTGCCGTCTGTGAGTACAGTACAGTGTCGGGTGCCGTCTGTGAGTACAGTACAGTGTCGGGTGCCGTCTGTGCCGTCTGTGAGTACCGTACAGTGTCGGGTGCCGTCTGTGAGTACAGTACAGTGTCGGGTGCCGTCTGTGAGTACCGTACAGTGTCGGGTGCCGTCTGTGCCGTCTGTGAGTACCGTACAGTGTCGGGTGCCGTCTGTGAGTACCGTACAGTGTCGGGTGCCGTCTGTGAGTACCGTACAGTGTCGGGTGCCGTCTGTGCCGTCTGTGAGTACCGTACAGTGTCGGGTGCCGTCTGTGAGTACCGTACAGTGTCGGGTGCCGTCTGTGAGTACAGTACAGTGTCGGGTGCCGTCTGTGAGTACCGTACAGTGTCGGGTGCCGTCTGTGAGTACAGTACAGTGTCGGGTGCTGTGTTAGTGCCGTGCTCCCCTCCCCGCTCTGATGTATAACACCACGTGCAGGCCTTCTATGTGACGGAGACCATTGTCTCACTTCGCTGATACGGGAAGCCAGGAATGAGCTCCATTTCAGCCACTCAATGTAAAAGCGATGAGATCAAAGGATAGACGAGTCCGGTGCATTTCGAGCTCGTGATCTAAAACACTGCATGCTGGGGGTATTATTTAGCTTGGCTACCATGCACTGTCGCACCAATGGCCGGTGCACAACCGGTTCGGTCCGTGTCGTGTCGTATGGCATTACCCACACTGTGGGCTGTACTCACCCGCAGGTAACCGGTTCGGTCCGTGTCGTGTCGTATGGCATTACCCACACTGTGGGCTGTACTCACCCGCAGGTAACCGGTTCGGTCCGTGTCGTGTCGTATGGCATTACCCACACTGTGGCCTGTACTCACCCGCAGGTAACCGGTTCGGTCCGTGTCGTGTCGTATGTCATTACCCACACTGTGGCCTGTACTCACCCGCAGGTAACCGGTTCGGCCCGTGTCGTGTCGTATGTCATTACCGACACTGTGGCCTGTACTCACCCGTAGGTAACGCCAAGCCATCTGGCATCGCCGTCGACTGGGTGGCCAACCACCTGTACTGGACCCAAGTGGACCGGTCGGGCAGCAAGCCCCGCGGCGCCGTCGTCACGGCCACCACCGACGGCCGGTATAGGCGCAGTCTGATCGCCACCGGTGAGTCTCGGACCCCCTCCTGCATCCAGTCAGTCAGTGTGTCTGGCCGCTGTGTGTCAGTGTGTCTGCCCGCTGTGTGTCAGTGTGTCTGACCGCTGTGTGTGTCAGTATGTCTGACCGCTGTGTGTCAGTGTGTCTGACCGCTGTGTGTGTCAGTATGTCTGACCGCTGTGTGTCAGTGTGTCTGACCGCTGCGTCTCTGTCTCTCTGTGTGTCTGTTTGTGTCTGTCGTCTGACCGCTGTCAGTCAGTGTGTCTGACCGCTGTGTGTCAGTGTGTCTGACCGCTGTGTGTCTGTCGTCTGACCGCTGTCAGTCAGTATATCTGACCGCTGTCAGTCAGTATGTCTGACCGCTGTGTGTCTGTCGTCTGACCGCTGTTTGTCAGTGTGTCTGACCGCTGTGTGTCAGTATGTCTGACCGCTGTGTGTCAGTGTGTCTGACCGCTGTGTGTCAGTGTGTCTGACCGCCGTGTGTCAGTGTGTCTGACCGCTGTGTTTCAGTGTGTCTGACCGCTGTGTGTCAGTGTGTCTGACCGCTGTGTGTCAGTATGTCTGACCGCTGTCAGTCAGTATGTCTGACCGCTGTTTGTCAGTGTGTCTGACCGATATGTGTCAGTATGTCTGACCGATGTGTGTCAGTGTGTCTGACCGCTGTGTGTCAGTATATCTGACCGCTGTCAGTCAGTATGTCTGACCGCTGTGTGTCAGTATGTCTGACCGCTGTGTGTCAGTGTGTCTGACCGCTGTGTGCCAGTGTGTCTGACCGCTGCGTCTCTGTCTCTCTGTGTGTATGCTTGTGTCTGTCGTCTGACCGCTGTCAGTCAGTGTGTCTGCCCGCTGTCAGTCAGCGTGTCTGACCGCTATGTATGGTTGCAGGTCTGGAGCAGCCCGTCTCTGTGGCAGTGTGTCTGACCGCTGTCAGTCAGTATGTCTGACCGCTGTCAGTCAGTGTGTCTGACCGCTGTCAGTCAGTGTGTCTGACCGCTGTGTATGTGTGCAGGTCTGGAGCAGCCCGTCTCTGTGGCGGTGGACCCGGACGAAGGCGTCATGTTCTGGACAGATGTCGGCAGTCAGTCAGTGTGTCTGACCGCTGTGTATGTGTGCAGGTCTGGAGCAGCCCGTCTCTGTGGCGGTCGACCCGGACGAAGGCGTCATGTTCTGGACAGATGTCGGCAGCATCCCCAAGATCGAGTCTGCCTGGATGGACGGCAGCAAACGCCGTATGCTCGTCTCTGACAAGGTCGGTGGAGCTCAGTGCTGCAGTCGTGTCCGCCGGGGTCACCTCAGGGTCAGCCGAGGTCAGCCGGGGTCAGCCGGGGTCACCTCAGGGTCAGCCGAGGTCACCTCAGGGTCAGTCGGGGTTCACCTCAGGGTCAGCCGGGGTCACCTCAGGGTCAGCCGAGGTTCACATCAGGGTCACCCGAGGTTCACATCAGGGTCACGTCAGGGTCACCTCAGGGTCAGTCGAGGTTCACATCAGGGTCACGTCAGGGTCAGCCAGGGTCACCTCAGGGTCAGCCGAGGTTCACATCAGGGTCACGTCAGGGTCAGCCAGGGTCACCTCAGGGTCAGCCGAGGTTCACATCAGGGTCACGTCAGGGTCAACCAGGGTCAACCGGGGTCACCTCAGGGTCAACCGGGGTCACCTCAGGGTCAGCCGGGGTCACCTCAGGGTCAGTCGGGGTCACCTCAGGGTCAACCGGGGTCACCTCAGAGTCAGCCGGGGTCACCTCAGGGTCAGTCGGGGTCACCTCAGGGTCAGTCGGGTCACCTCAGGGTCAGTTGGGGTCACCTCAGGGTCAACCGGGGTCACCTCAGAGTCAGCCGGGTCACTTCAGGGGCAGTCGGGGTCACCTCAGGGGCAGTCAGTCACCTTGCCTCCTGACCTCAAGGTCAGTCGGGGTCACCTCAGGGTCAGTCGGGGTCACCTCAGGGTCAGCTGGGGTCACCTCAGGGTGTCGGGTCACCTCAGGGTCAGTCGGGGTCACCTGAGGGTCAGTCGGGGTCACCTCATGGTCAGTCGGGGTCACCTCAGGGTCAGCCGGGGTCACCTCAGGGTCAGTCGGGGTCACCTCAGGGTCAGCCGGGGTCATCCGGGGTCACCTCAGGGTCAGTCAGGGTCACCTCAGGGTCAGTCGGGGTCACCTTAGGGCCAGTCGGGGTCACCTCAGGGTCAGTCGGGGTCACCTCAGGGTCAGCCGGGGTCAGCTCAGGGTCAGTCGGGTCACCTCAGGGTCAGCCAGGGTCAGCTGGGGTCACCTCAGGGTCAGTCGGGGTCACCTCAGGGTCAGTCGGGTCACCTCAGGGTCAGCCGGGGTCACCTCAGGGTCAGTCGGGTCACCTCAGGGTCAGCCGGGGTCACCTCAGGGTCAGACAGCGTCACCTCAGGGTCAGCCAGGGTCAGTCGGGGTCACCTCAGGGTCAGCCGGGGTCACACTGAAGTCTGAACTCTGACTCGTTTTGTGACCTTTTGGTCTTGTCACTCGGCCCATCAGATGCCGATAGCACAGCGACAGGTCTGGCCAGCTCGGCAAGACAAAGCTTCGAATGTATCGAATGACGAATGTATCGAAATTCTTACTGGTCGCGTTCATAAACAAAGCGAACAAAGAAGCCAGTAGATACATGAGTGATGTTGCGTCCTGTCGTGTTGTCCTGCCGTCGTGTTGCGTCCTGTCTAATTGTCATGTCGCCGTGTTTCGTCCTGTCTTGTTGCGTCCTGTCTTGTTGTCCTGCCGTCGTGTTGCGTCCTGTCTTGTTGTCCTGCCGTCGTGTTGCGTCCTGTCTTGTTGTCATGTTGCCATGTTGCGTCCTGTTTTGTTGTCCTGCCGTCGTGTTGCGTCCTGTCTAATTGTCATGTCGTCGTGTTGCGTCCTGTCTAATTGTCATGTCGTCGTGTTGCGTCCTGTCTAATTGTCATGTCGCCGTGTTGCGTCCCGTCGTGTTGCGTCCTGTCTTGTTGCCCTGCCGTCGTGGTGCGTCCTGTCTTGTTGTCCTGCCGTCGTGTTACGTCCTGTCTTGTTGTCATGTCGTGTTTCGTCCTGTCTTGTTGTCCTGCCGTCGTGTTTCGTCCTGTCTTGTTGCGTCCTGTCTTGTTGTCCTGCCGTCGTGTTGCGTCCTGTCTTGTTGTCCTGCCGTCGTGTTTCGTCCTGTTTTGTTGCGTCCTGTCGTGTTTCGTCCTGTCGTGTTGTCCTGCCGTCGTGTTTCGTCCTGTCTTGTTGCGTCCTGTCGTGTCTCGTCCTGTCGTGTTATCCTGCGGTCTCGTTGCGTCCTGTCGTGTTGCGTCCTGTCGTCGTGTTGCGTCCTGTCGTGTTGCGTCCCGTCTTGTTGTCCTGCCGTCGTGTTTCGTCCTGTCGTGTTGTCCTGCCGTCGTGTTGCGTCCTGTCTTGTTGTCATGTCGTCGTGTTGCGTCCTGTCTTGTTGTCCTGCCGTCGTGTTTCGTCCCGTCTTGTTGTCCTGCCGTCGTGTTTCGTCCTGTCTTGTTGCGTCCTGTCTTGTTGTCCTGCCGTCGTGTTTCGTCCCGTCTTGTTGTCCTGCCGTCGTGTTGCGTCCCGTCTTGTTGTCATGTCGTCGTGTTGCGTCCTGTCTTGTTGCGTCCTGTCGTGTTGCGTCCTGTCGTGTTGCGTCCTGCCGTCGTGTTGCGTCCTGTCTTGTTGTCCTGCCGTCGTGTTGCGTCCTGTCTTGTTGTCCTGCCGTCGTGTTGCGTCCCGTCTTGTTGTCATGTCGCCGTGTTGCGTCCTGTCTTGTTGTCATGTCGCCGTGTTGCGTCCTGTCTTGTTGTCCTGCCGTCGTGTTGCGTCCTGTCTTGTTGTCATGTCGCCGTGTTGCGTCCTGTCTTGTTGTCCTGCCGTCGTGTTGCGTCCTGTCTTGTTGTCATGTCGCCGTGTTGTGTCCTGTCTTGTTGTCCTGCCGTCGTGTTGCGTCCTGTCTTGTTGTCATGTCGCCGTGTTGCGTCCTGTCTTGTTGTCCTGCCGTCGTGTTTCGTCCTGTCTTGTTGTCCTGCCGTCGTGTTGCGTCCTGTCTTGTTGTCATGTCGCCGTGTTTCGTCCTGTCTTGTTGCGTCCCGTCTTGTTGTCCTGCCGTCGTGTTTCGTCCTGTCTTGTTGCGTCCTGTCTTGTTGTCCTGCCGTCGTGTTTCGTCCCGTCTTGTTGTCATGTCGCCGTGTTGCGTCCTGTCTTGTTGTCATGTCGCCGTGTTGCGTCCTGTCTTGTTGTCCTGCCGTCGTGTTTCGTCCTGTCTTGTTGTCCTGCCGTCGTGTTGCGTCCTGTCTTGTTGTCATGTCGCCGTGTTGCGTCCCGTCTTGTTGTCCTGCCGTCGTGTTGCGTCCTGTCTTGTTGCGTCCTGTCGTGTTGCGTCCTGTCTTGTTGCGTCCTGTCTTGTTGCGTGAACACTGGAACACCTCACTGTCTAGCCAGGGTATCCTGGACAAGTTAGCTAAGTTGATGCCCCCCCCCCCCTTCCAGGTGGAGCATCCGACCGGGCTGACGATCGACTTCGCCATGGACCACATAATATACTGGGTGGACACCAAACTGAACCTGGTGGAGGCCATGCGAGAGGACGGCTCGCGGCGGCGCACAATCATCTCTGGCGACCAGCTGCAGCACCCCTACTCTCTGGACGTGTTCGAGAGCTCGGTTAGTAACAGCTCAGTCGGTCCGTCGGGAGGCTGTGCACCCCTACTCACTGGACGTGTTCGAGAGCTCGGTTAGTAACAGCTTTGGTTGTTGGATATGGTATGATGGGATGAAACGTATTTTGGCCATTGCTATGTTGTTATGGACAGAGTGACAGGTACTCTAGACAGAGTGGTGCACCAGGATAGAAACGTGGTGGCATTGTGGCGGTAACTGGGCAAGACAGTGGTGCTATTAGGGCTGGTAGAAAAGCATGTACCGGGCAGTAGGACTCTAAATAGGTTAACGTAAATGTGACACGTGTTTACATGAGATATTCCTTCAGAAGACTGATGTGCTTGGAGCAGTCAGCAGCTCATGTTCTGAGCCCTAGTTGACCGGGACCAGACGTGACCTGCCGTTCTGAGCCCTAGTTGACCGGGACCAGACGTGACCTGCCGTTCGCCATCCTGCCTGGCTGCGTCCGGCCGCTGCCCGCCCCCGGTCCCATGCAGCCCTGGCGGGGCGGACTCCGACTCTCCCCCGGTCCGAGCAGCTGCCCTGTCTGTGCGGGGCGGACTCCTCCGACTCTCCCCCGGTCCGAGCAGCTGCCCTGCCTGTGCGGGGCGGACTCCTCCGACTCTCCCCCGGTCAGAGCAGCTGCCCTGTCTGTGCGGGGCGGACTCCTCCGACTCTCCCCCGGTCCGAGCAGCTGCCCTGTCTGTGCG
Source organism: Chirona hameri (assembly GCA_036785665.1). Lineage (NCBI taxonomy): Eukaryota > Metazoa > Arthropoda > Thecostraca > Balanomorpha > Balanidae > Chirona > Chirona hameri. The sequence continues at coordinate 24,942 of JAXIVJ010003721.1, read as the reverse complement.
GGGCGGACTCCTCCGACTCTCCCCCGGTCCGAGCAGCTGCCCCGTCTGTGCGGGGCGGACTCCTCCGACTCTCCCCCGGTCCGAGCAGCTGCCCTGTCTGTGCGGGGCGGACTCCTCCGACTCTCCCCCGGTCCGAGCAGCTGCCCTGTCTGTGCGGGGCGGACTCCTCCGACTCTCCCCCGGTCCGAGCAGCTGCCCTGTCTGTGCGGGGCGGACTCCTCCGACTCTCCCCCGGTTCGAGCAGCTGCCCTGTCTGTGCGGGTCGGACTCTGACTCCTCTCACTCCCCGCCCACAGGTGTACTGGGTGACGCGCGACTCTGGCGACATATTCCGCATGGACAAGTTCGGCCGCGGTGTGCCGGAGAAGGTGAAGGGCGACCTGGTCAACCCGACCAGTGTCCGGGTGCTCCAGCCCTTCCGATACAACACGTCCGCGGTGGGTGACCAGTGGACGGAGCGGCGGGGCGGCCGCCGCTCTGCTCACTACTGAGCGGCGCCGGCCCGCTCTCTTCTCTCAGCTCCTGCTGTGCGGGCTCATGTACCCGCCGGCCGATAGCTCACTGCTCACACTGGCATCCTGTTAGTATCTGCTGACAGTCGAGCTTCAGAGTTGTTCCGCATGACCCAGCTGCCATTTAGCGGGCTGTGGCAGTGCTTCGTTTTGGCTCTATCAGGATTGCGTTTTGAAATTTGCGTTGCGTCACTCGAGTGAAAGGCGTGTCTGCTCCCGTCCACCGCAGATGACGTTTTGCCTCCGGCATTGCCTCCTGATACTGTGATTGACTACTCCTGATACTGTGATTGACTACTCCTGATACAGTGATTTACTCCTCCTGATACTGTGATTAACTACTCCTGATACTGTGATTTACTCCTCCTGATATTGTGATTGACTACTCCTGATACAGTGATTAATCCTCCTGATACTGTGATTGACTGCTCCTGATACTGTGATTGACTACTCCTGATACTGTGATTGACTACTCCTGATACTGTGATCGACTACTCCTGATACTGTGATTGACTACTTCTGATACTGTGATTTACTCCTCCTGATACAGTGATTAACTACTCCTGATACTGTGATTGACTACTCCTGATACTGTGATTAGCTACTTCTGATACTGTGATTTACTCCTCCTGATACAGTGATTTACTCCTCCTGATACAGTGATTTACTCCTCCTGATACTGTGATTAACTACTCCTGATACTGTGATTTACTCCTGATATTGTGATTTACTCCTCCTGATACTGTGATTTACTCCTCCTGATACTGTGATTAACTACTCCTGATAGTGATTTACTCCTCCTGATACTGTGATTGACTACTCCTGATACTGTGATTGACTACTCCCGATACTGTGATTTACTCCTCCTGATACAGTGATTAACTACTCCTGATAGTGTGATTAACTACTCCTGATACTGTGATTTACTCCTCCTGATATTGTGATTGACTACTCCTGATACAGTGATTAACTACTCCTGATACAGTGATTAACTACTCCTGATACTGTGATTTACTCCTCCTGATATTGTGATTGACTACTCCTGATACAGTGATCGACTACTCCTGATATTGTGATCGACTACTCCTGATATTGTGATTAACTACTCCTGATATTGTGATTAACTACTCCTGATACTGTGATTTACTCCTCCTGATATTGTGATTGACTACTCCTGATACAGTGATTGACTACTCCTGATATTGTGATTGACTACTCCTGATATTGTGATTAACTACTCCTGATATTGTGATTAACTACTCCTGATACTGTGATTTACTCCTCCTGATACTGTGATTGACTACTCCCGATACTGTGATTGACTACTCCTGATATTGTGATTGACTACTCCTGATACTGTGATTGACTACTCCTGATACAGTGATTGACTACTCCTGATATTGTGATTAACTACTCCTGATACTGTGATTTACTCCTCCTGATACTGTGATTGACTACTCCTGATACAGTGATTGACTACTCCCGATACTGTGATTAACTACTCCTGATACAGTGATTGACTACTCCTGATACTGTGATTGACTACTCCTGATACAGTGATTGACTACTCCTGATACAGTGATTGACTACTGATACTGTGATTGACTACTCCTGATACTGTGATTGACTACTCCTGATACTGTGATTGACTACTCCTGATACTGTGATTTACTCCTCCTGATACTGTGATTTACTCCTCCTGATACTGTGATTTACTCCTCCTGATACAGTGATTAACTACTCCTGATATTGTGATTGACTACTCCTGATATTGTGATTAACTACTCCTGATACTGTGATTTACTCCTCCTGATATTGTGATTGACTACTCCTGATACAGTGATTGACTACTCCTGATATTGTGATTGACTACTCCTGATATTGTGATTAACTACTCCTGATACTGTGATTTACTCCTCCTGATACAGTGATTTACTCCTCCTGATATTGTGATTAAACTCCTGATACTGTGATTTACTCCTCCTGATACTGTGATTGACTACTCCCGATACTGTGATTGACTACTCCTGATATTGTGATTGACTACTCCTGATACTGTGATTGACTACTCCTGATACAGTGATTGACTACTCCTGATACAGTGATTGACTACTCCTGATATTGTGATTTACTCCTCCTGATATTGTGATTGACTACTCCTGATACAGTGATTGACTACTCCTGATATTGTGATTTACTCCTCCTGATATTGTGATTGACTACTCCTGATACAGTGATTGACTACTCCTGATATTGTGATTAACTACTCCTGATATTGTGATTAACTACTCCTGATATTGTGATTGACTACTCCTGATACTGTGATTTACTCCTCCTGATACTGTGATTAACTACTCCTGATACTGTGATTTACTCCTGATACAGTGATTGACTACTCCTGATACTGTGATTGACTACTCCTGATACTGTGATTTACTCCTCCTGATACAGTGATTTACTCCTCCTGATACTGTGATTTACTCCTCCTGATACTGTGATTTACTCCTCCTGATACTGTGATTTACTCCTCCTGATACTGTGATTTACTCCTCCTGATACTGTGATTGACTACTCCTGATACTGTGATTGACTACTCCTGATACTGTGATTGACTACTCCTGATACTGTGATTTACTCCTCCTGATACTGTGATTTACTCCTCCTGATATTGTGATTGACTACTCCTGATACTGTGATTGACTACTCCTGATACTGTGATTAACTACTTCTGATACTGTGATTTACTCCTCCTGATACTGTGATTGACTCCTCCTGATACTGTGATTGACTACTCCTGATACTGTGATTGACTACTCCTGATACTGTGATTTACTCCTCCTGATACAGTGATTGACTACTCCTGATACTGTGATTGACTACTCCTGATATTGTGATTGACTACTCCTGATATTGTGATTGACTACTCCTGATACTGTGATTAACTACTTCTGATACTGTGATTTACTCCTCCTGATACTGTGATTGACTGCTCCTGATACAGTGATTGACTACTCCTGATACTGTGATTGACTACTCCTGATATTGTGATTGACTACTTCTGATACTGTGATTTACTCCTCCTGATACAGTGATTTACTCCTCCTGATATTGTGATTGACTACTTCTGATACAGTGATTTACTCCTCCTGATACAGTGATTGACTACTCCTGATATTGTGATTTACTCCTCCTGATACTGTGATTGACTCCTCCTGATACTGTGATTGACTCCTCCTGATACTGTGATTGACTACTCCTGATATTGTGATTAACTACTCCTGATACTGTGATTTACTCCTGATACTGTGATTTACTCCTCCCGATACAGTGATTTACTCCTCCTGATACTGTGATTGACTACTCCTGATACTGTGATTTACTCCTCCTGATACTGTGATTGACTACTCCTGATACTGTGATTGACTACTCCTGATACTGTGATTGACTACTCCTGATATTGTGATTAACTACTCCTGATACTGTGATTAACTACTCCTGATATTGTGATTTACTCCTCCTGATACAGTGATTTACTCCTCCTGATACTGTGATTAACTACTCCTGATATTGTGATTGACTACTCCTGATACTGTGATTGACTACTCCTGATACTGTGATTGACTACTCCTGATACTGTGATTTACTCTTGATACTGTGATTTACTCCTCCTGATACTGTGATTTACTCCTCCTGATACAGTGATTGACTACTCCTGATACTGTGATTGACTACTCCTGATATTGTGATTAACTACTCCTGATATTGTGATTAACTACTCCTGATACTGTGATTTACTCCTCCTGATACTGTGATTTACTCCTCCTGATACAGTGATTGACTACTCCTGATATTGTGATTAACTACTCCTGATACTGTGATTTACTCCTCCTGATATTGTGATTGACTCTGTCGTCGGACCTGCGCTACTGGGATTATTTATATAGTTAAACTTGTGCATGTTTTTTTCGAAGCACGAGGGCAAACTTTTCCTTAGTGATTTAGAAGCGTTCGTGATATTTGTTCACCTCTGCTTGTGCTCGGTGTCTGGAGTTGTGATGTGAGTGTCTGAAGTTGTGATGTGAGTGTGCCGTGTGTGTGCTGACTGTCACGTTCACCTCTGCTTGTGCTCGTGTCTGGAGTTGTGATGTGAGTGTCTGGAGTTGTGATGTGAGTGTGCCGTGTGTGTGCTGACTGCCACGTTGACCTCTGCTTGTGCTCGTGTCTGGAGTTGTGATGTGAGTGTATGGAGTTGTGATGTGAGTGTCTGGAGTTGTGATGTGAGTGTCTGAAGTTGTGATGTGTGTGCCGTGTGTGTGCTGACTGCCACGTTCACCTCTGCTTGTGCTCGTGTCTGGAGTTGTGATGTGAGTGTCTGAAGTTGTGATGTGAGTGTGCCGTGTGTGTGCTGACTGCCACGTTCACCTCTGCTTGTGCTCTTGTCTGGAGTTGTGATGTGAGTGTCTGGAGTTGTGATGTGAGTGTGCCGTGTGTGTGTGTGTGCTGACTGCCACGTTCACCTCTGCGTGTGCTCGTGTCTGGAGTTGTGATGTGAGTGTCTGGAGTTGTGATGTGAGTGTGCCGTGTGTGTGCTGACTGCCACGTTCACCTCTGCTTGTGCTCGTGTCTGGAGTTGTGATGTGAGTGTATGGAGGTGTGATGTGAGTGTCTGGGAGTTGTGATGCGAGTGTCTGGAGTTGTGATGTGAGTGTCTGGAGTTGTGATGTGAGTGTCTGGAGTTGTGATGTGAGTGTCCCGTGTGTGTGCTGACTGCCACGTTCACCTCTGCTTGTGCTCGTGTCTGGAGTTGTGATGTGAGTGTCTGGAGTTGTGATGTGAGTGTCCCGTGTGTGTGCTGACTGCCACGTTCACCTCTGCTTGTGCTCGTGTCTGGAGTTGTGATGTGAGTGTCTGGAGTTGTGATGTGAGTGTCTGGAGTTGTGATGTGAGTGTGCCGTGTGTGTGCTGACTGCCACGTTCACCTCTGCTTGTGCTCGTGTCTGGAGTTGTGATGTGAGTGTCTGGAGTTGTGATGTGAGTGTCTGGAGTTGTGATGTGAGTGTGCCGTGTGTGTGCTGACTGCCACGTATGCCGTGTTGTGTGACCTGGCGTGACGCTCGCCTCCGTTACAGAGGAGCCGGTGTGACGGCAACCCGTGTGTGTTTTGCTCTGTGTGACCTGGCGTGACGCTCGCCTCCGTTACAGAGGAGCCGGTGTGACGGCAACCCGTGTGTGTTTTGTTCTGTGTGACCTGGCGTGACGCTCGCCTCCGTTACAGAGGAGCCGGTGTGACGGCAACCCGTGTGTGTTTTGTTCTGTGTGACCTGGCGTGACGCTCGCCTGCGTTACAGAGGAGCCGGTGTGACGGCAACCCGTGTGTGTTTTGTTCTGTGTGACCTGGCGTGACGCTCGCCTCCGTTACAGAGGAGCCGGTGTGACGGCAACCCGTGTGTGTTTTGTTCTGTGTGACCTGGCGTGACGCTCGCCTCCGTTACAGAGGAGCCGGTGTGACGGCAACCTGTGTGTGTTTTGTTCTGTGCGACCTGGCGTGACGCTCGCCTCCGTTACAGAGGAGCCGGTGTGACGGCAACCCGTGTGTGTTTTGTTCTGTGTGACCTGGCGTGACGCTCGCCTCCGTTACAGAGGAGCCGGTGTGACGGCAACCCGTGTGTGTTTTGTTCTGTGTGACCTGGCGTGACGCTCGCCTCCGTTACAGAGGAGCCGATGTGACGGCAACCCGTGTGTGTTTTGTTCTGTGTGACCTGGCGTGACGCTCGCCTCCGTTACAGAGGAGCCGGTGTGACGGCAACCCGTGTGTGTTTTGTTCTGTGACCTGGCGTGACGCTCGCCTCCGTTACAGAGGAGCCGGTGTGACGGCAACCCGGGTGTGTTTTGTTCTGTGTGACCTGGCGTGACGCTCGCCTCCGATACAGAGGAGCCGGTGTGACGGCAACCCGTGTGTGTTTTGTTATGTGTGACCTGGCGTGACGCTCGCCTCCGTTACAGAGGAGCCGGTGTGACGGCAACCCGTGTGTGTTTTGCTCTGTGTGACCTGGCGTGACGCTCGCCTCCGTTACAGAGGAGCCGGTGTGACGGCAACCCGTGTGTGTTTTGCTCTGTGTGACCTGGCGTGACGCTCGCCTCCGTTACAGAGGAGCCGGTGTGACGGCAACCCGTGTGTGTTTTGCTCTGTGTGACCTGGCGTGACGCTCGCCTCCGTTACAGAGGAGCCGGTGTGACGGCAACCCGTGTGTGTTTTGCTCTGTGTGACCTGGCGTGACGCTCGCCTGCGTTACAGAGGAGCCGGTGTGACGGCAACCCGTGTGTGTTTTGTTCTGTGTGACCTGGCGTGACGCTCGCCTCCGTTACAGAGGAGCCGGTGTGACGGCAACCCGTGTGTGTTTTGTTCTGTGTGACCTGGCGTGACGCTCGCCTCCGTTACAGAGGAGCCGGTGTGACGGCAACCCGTGTGTGTTTTGCTCTGTGTGACCTGGCGTGACGCTCGCCTCCGTTACAGAGGAGCCGGTGTGACGGCAACCCGTGTGTGTTTTGTTCTGTGTGACCTGGCGTGACGCTCGCCTGCGTTACAGAGGAGCCGGTGTGACGGCAACCCGTGTGTGTTTTGTTCTGTGTGACCTGGCGTGACGCTCGCCTCCGTTACAGAGGAGCCGGTGTGACGGCAACCCGTGTGTGTTTTGTTCTGTGTGACCTGGCGTGACGCTCGCCTGCGTTACAGAGGAGCCGGTGTGACGGCAACCCGTGCTCTCACCTGTGCCTGCTGATTCCCGGCGGATTCCGCTGCTACTGTCCGGACAACACACAGCTGCGCGACTCTACCGGTCACAACTGCAACGCCGGTCAGTACAGGTCACAGCCCAGACTGCAGCACACAGCCCAGCAACCTGCCCCCCCCCCCCCCCCCCCCCCCCGCCC
>JAXIVJ010003721.1:5000-12500 GCA_036785665.1 Chirona hameri | reverse complement strand
CGTCAGCCGTGTACGAGGTGCCGTCCGACATTAAGCCGGACCCGGCCGTATCTGACTGGGTGTCTGTTTCGTCAGCCATGTACGAGGTGCCGTCCGACATTAAGCCGGGCCCGGCCGTATCTGACTGGGTGTCTGTTTCGTCAGCCGTGTACGAGGTGCCGTCCGACATTAAGCCGGACCCGGCCGTATCTGACTGGGTGTCTGTTTCGTCAGCCGTGTACGAGGTGCCGTCCGACATTAAGCCGGACCCGGCCGTATCTGACTGGGTGTCTGTTTCGTCAGCCGTGTACGAGGTGCCGTCCGACATTAAGCCGGACCCGGCCGTATCTGACTGGGTGTCTGTTTCGTCAGCCGTGTACGAGGTGCCGTCCGACATTAAGCCGGACCCGGCGGTGCTGGCACCGTCCAGTGTAGAGACGCACCAGTCGGCGACGGCGGCGCCCGTGGCGCGCACCCGCAAGACCAAGCCAGCCGCCTTCGACTCCGGCAAGGATACGCAGCAGCTGGTGGAAGAGGAAGAGGACGAGTACGACTGCTAGCGACATCTGTGCCGAGCGATGAACTAGAGGTGCTGAACGTGACCGCTCGGCCGGCCGGCCGAGTGTTGTGAGGTGTGCCTGAGCGAGCGATTGGCGGCGGTCCGACTGTGCTTCACGTCACTGATGTGTGTGTTCATCAGTCGAGGGAGACACCGACCGACTGACGCGCCGCCTGCCGCTCGACGGGCGCCGTACAGAGTGATTTAGCCGGCGGGGACGACCGAGGCGACTCAGAGTGGACGAACCGACACGTACCGTGTCCGACAGCGACACGAGGTCGGCACACCATGTGCGCACGCTCCCGAGTTTGTTTCGTTATATGGAGTGGTCATTGGTGGACTGAGACTGTGTTATTATCAACTGTGTTTAAGATTTTATTCCACATTCCATAGCGCAACTCGGCTGTTCTTTACTGATCTGCGTTGTTGACATTGCGTTCCTCTCGATCTCATCAACGCATTCTTTGCTAGTACGGCACTCTTTATAACATGGCTGATGGCTCTGTAGTTTTCCGTTCGTCTTGTTTCCGGGTGGATGGCTGCGATTTTAACCGTCTGACCGTGCCTTCTGACTGGGGGCGCGCGGCACTGTGCCGCCGTCAGGCCAGCACAGCAATGACCAATCCGTCCACGGCGGCGGCCGGACGCCGCGCGTGATCAGTGATCAGCGTGAACACTGAACAGGAACGATTCCGTCCAGCGCGGTCGCCGTGCCGTCGGCTGCATTTCGTGTGACCTGCTATGCAAGTGTCATGTTCGCCAGCTATACAGAGAGAGCGAGAGCGAGAGAGCGAGCGAGAGCGAGAGAGAGAAACAAATAATATAATGCATTGTTTTGCTAAAAATGTATTGCTGTCAATACATGTGGTTACGTCACGATGGATAGCTGCCGAGCTGTTTGGGAGGAGGCGGCGGCGGCTCGTGTGCCCACACACGTCACAGGCACTCGGACAGGGCCCGGCACGCACGGTGGGCGGGCCGGGCCCTGTCCGCCATCGGCACCACCTCGCTCCGGAGGCTAGCTGGAAAATTGTGGTGCCATAGAAGGTCCAGGTCTCAAAATATAACTTACTATTTGAAGAGCCTCTGTGTGTCAGGGGCGGATCCCATAGTGCCCCTGCGCAGACCTGTGTTGCGCCGAAGGCGTAATCTGGGCGATACTGGCGCCCCCAAAACCATGGAGTGCGCTCCCAATTCCGGGGAGTGCGCTCCGAACTTCACAACTTCGGAAGGGCGCTCTCGAACGCGATTAGGCATCAGGGGCGTAGCCAGGGGAGAAATGGGGCATTGCCCCCCTCTGAAGGTCCCCCGTACCCTTTGTTCGAAAAAAATGAACGATTTTTCTTCTCTTTTTTAAGTTTTTTTTTAATATGCCCCTCTAAGGATATAGTGGGCCAAATCCGGTGAGTTTTTTTTGGTGGGGGTACCTTATGCCCCCCCCCCCCCCTGGAGTGAATCCTGGCTACGCCACTGTTAGGCATGCACACCGAATCTGAGGAAGGCGCCCCCAAATCCATGGATGGTGCCCCCAAACCCATGGAGGGCGCTCCCAATTCCGGGGAGGGACCCCCGATGCCCCAACAGCACCCCAAACTTTGGAAGGGCGCCCCGAAACTCGGAAATGCCCCCTCAAACGCGATAAGGTGCACCCCGAATCTGAGGAGGGCGCCCCCCAAACTCATGGAGGGCGCCTCCAAATCATAGCACTATTAAAATGGTTTGGGTGTGTTACAATAATTAATTATTTTGCATGGGTAGTTAAAGTACTTTGAGTGGCCCCGGCCAAAAGCGGCACATACAAAAATGACCCCAGCACAGCTGGGGTCATTTTTTTAACTTCAGATGAATACCCTAACACCTGGCTGCATGCTCACATCATCCCTATATTTTAGCCAGTGCCGTGCCGGAGGGGGGGGGGGGGTAGACACCCCCTCAGGTTTTTCGCTGATAGCGGAAAAATGGCGAAGCGCAGCGCCGCCATTTTTGGCACAGCTGTTTGTGCATCAATTGTCCACATTATTTTTTACAAAATGGGTCATCTTAGGCCAGGTCACCAGACCAGGTACCGTGACCCCACATCCCAAAAAAAAACTTGTGGTCGTACCAGTCACAGTTTTGGGATGATCGGTTTTACACTTACAGGATTTCATAAGGTGACATATATCTACAATTCGTTTATCTTGGATTTTTAATATCAGCGACCTAAGGTCGGTTTAATTTCGTGACCACCCCATTATAAGTCTAAGGGGAAATATTAAAATTTTCCTATTCTAAGGAGACTCAAGATAGCAGTATAATTCCTTCTGGATCATGTTATTATAGAACATTCTTGATGACCTAGGTGCCATTTGTGTTCAGTGACTCCTACATACAGGGTCAGCCGAGGTCATCCGAGGTCACAAACAGTTGTATGTCAATAACTCTCGACATAATGACGATATAGAAGTGAAACCGACACCAATGTGTTTACCTCGTCTCGGCACGTCTTCCCATATGCAATATGCCCTACTTAAGTCACCAACACTTGACCTTGACCTCAGGTCACATTTGTAAGTTGACCTGATCTGGTCAAAACTAATATGAGGCAAAGCGTTTTGACGAGACAAGCACGATGGCGTCATAATTATTGCCTTGTCGTTGTTAGGTAAAAAGCTAGTCGTGATAAACGTTTTTTTAAGCCTTTTTGACATTTGATGAGCTCTGGAGCCTATTTTTTTTACCTGAGCTCAAATTTGAGGACACGTTGGCGATTGCATTTCCAAGAGCTTTCCATTGCTTTTTCCGTTTGTTCCTAGCTATCATAGTTCTTGTGATATCTTAGGGTTTCTGGAGCGAATTCCTAAAACTTGAAAATCTGACCTTTGATGACCTCTGGTGACCTCAATATTGACTTGAGGAAATAACATCTAAAGTACCTTCTAATGTGCTTATCGAGAGCTTTGACATTTTTTTCCGCGTCTTTCTAGCTCTTTTAGTTTTTTTTTAGTTAAAGGGGTCCACTCCAAATCCATTGTCCTGACAGTGGACCTCCATTGAAAATGCACTAGTACTAGTTTTTGGCACAGTTGTTAAGGCATCAATTGTACATATTGTAAAATTCTTGACTACGGGTCATCTCAGGTCAGGTCACCAGGCTAGGTCACGTGACCCCACCTCCAAAAAAGTGTGCGGTCGTACCACAGCCACAGTGTTTAGCCGATTGATTTCGTACTTACAAGATTTGATAAGGGTAATAGTACCTACAATTCGTTTATTTCGGATTTTGGTTTATATCGGTGACCTAAGGCCGGGTCAATTTCGTGACCTCCCATTATAAGTCAATGGGGAAATATTAAAATGCTTCCTATTCTGAGGATACGCATGATATCAACCCAATACCTTCTGGATCATGTTATTACAGGCTATTCTTGAAGACCCAGGTGCAGTTTTGGTTCAGTGACCCCACGTGTTGAATCTATCGTCCGGATTATTTTTTCTCGTCAGATTTGTTTATTTTAATGTAATTTATTATTATTGGCAATCAAGAGCTGAAACGCAACTGCTAATAAAAAAAGTAAATGTACACACATTACTGACGTGATGAATATGATGATTAAGTGAATAATACATCTGAAGTTGTTTTGACAATCAGAATTTCTAAGGACATGATCGCTTAGTAAATTTTCACAGAAATTACATAGTAAATTTTTCTCTCTCTCTCTGGCATTTTGACCCCCGAGTACTTCATGAGGGAGCATTTTGTCCCCGACCTTATCCATAAGGACAGAACACTTTACCACCCCTGTTATTTTGGCGCGACACTGCAATTTGTCGACAACCTTGCACTTCATGACCATGCAGCCACTGGCGGACCCAGGGGACGGGGGGGGGGGGCATAGGAGCAAATGCCTCCCTCCCACAGCAGCATGGGGCGGGGGCTTTAGTAAAAGTATGCCCCCCGCGCGTTCCTGCATTGGCTGTAAGAAGTGATAACTACCCCGCACCCCGCTTGGGGGGGGGGGGGGTAAAATCTGCCCCACTCCCGGATTTTCTCAATAACTTGAACACTGATAGATATCGAAGTGAAACTTGCAGTACCTTATGCTGCATCAATTATACGTCTTCTTACCAAATTTCAATGAAATCGATGCAGTATTTTGACCATGTGACCTGACCTTGACCTGAGGGCCATTATATTAGGTCAGGTTGTGAAAATGGCTGCTACTATCGAATTATACGTGTAAACTAACCCATAAAACATGTGTAGCATGGCTTTCGTAGGCCTGTTGCCAATAGTGACCTTTTGTGACCTGACCTTAACCTTGACCTTTGCTTACAATTTCACTTTTGCTTATGCGAGATATGCTTTGGAGGGTACCTTCTCTAGATTAAACAAAAAAATCAATTAGAAACCATTGGAGAAATCCTTATGGTCGTAATGGTTTCTGATGGTTCTGATGGTGTGTAATAGTAACTTCCCAGTAAACATGCCGGCGTCGGCTGGACGTCGGCCCGAAGTCGGTCCGATGTCGGTCCGAGGTCGGTCCGACGTCGGCTACACGTTGGATATGTCCATATTTGCCGAGGTCCAGCCGAGGTCCAGCCGAGGTCCAGCCGAGGTCCAGCCGACGTCGGCATCTCGCCACGGAAAGCAGCTCGGCATGCCGACGTCGGCCCGCTGTTGACCAGACGTGTAGCCGATGTTACCCCCGACATCGGGCCGACGTCGGCCCGACGTGTAGCCGATGTTACCCTCCGACATCGGGCCGACGTCGGCCCGACGTGTAGCCGATGGTACCACCGACATCGGGCCGACGTCGGTCCGACGTGTAGCCGATGTTACCCCCGACATCGGGCCGACGTCGGCCCGACGTGTAGCCGATGTTACCCCGACATCGGGCCGACGTCGGCCCGACGTGTAGCCGATGTTACCCCCGACATCGGGCCGACGTCGGCCCGACGTGTAGCCGATGTTACCCCCGACATCGGGCCGACGTCGGCCCGACGTGTAGCCGAGACTGAGTCGACCCATGCGAAGGTCGGGTCCCAAGCGCTCTGACAGTAATTACAGAACGCTTTCCAAACTTCAGCAGGCATTCAAACAGTGCTATCCTAGTGCTAACCCGTCCGCTCCGCTGGACGATTATATACACTACGTGTATACAATACTGATGGTTCTGATGGTGTGTATTATGTAATGGTAACAACTTACACTACGGATACACTACGTCAAGTGGTGGTTACTACCCGTGGCACACCCGCCGTACCTAATTACCTATTACCAGTCAAGAGATCAAGCCCCACCAACTACGTGTGTACAGTTACCAGCAGTTCGATATTCGGATATTCAGCAGATATTCGGAAAGCGATTTCGATTTCTCTCAAATTTTGCACACAGGTAGTCAATGACCTGAACGTTGCCCTAGAAGGATTTTGCGATGCATCCCATAGTTTTGCGATGCATCCTCTAGAGGCCAAATAGGGTTCATGGGAAAAAATTGACGACCCCTTCGATTTCGCTCAAATTTTGCACACAGGTAGCCAATGGCCTCCTGAACATCCCCCTGGAAGGATTTTACGATGCATCCCATAGTTAAGCGTCAAGAGGCCAATATAGAGGCCTGGGTAGATATTATACAAATCGACGACCCTTTCGATTTCGCTCAAATTTCGTGCAAATGTATTGATCACCCAACATCTACACCAAAACGGGTGCACACACAGACACAGACACAGACACAGACACAGACACAGACACAGACACAGACACAGACACAGACACAGACACAGACACAGACACAGAGACACAGACACAGACACAGACACAGACACAGACACAGACACAGACACAGACACAGACACAGACACAGACACAGACACAGACACAGACACAGACACAGACACAGACACAGACACAGACACAGACACAAGACACAGACACAGACACAGACACAGACACAGACACAGACACAGACACAGACACAGACACAGACACAGACACAGAGACACAGACACAGACACAGACACAGACACAGACACAGACACAGACACAGACACAGACACAGACACAGACACACAGACACAGACACAGACACAGACACAGACACAGACACAGACACAGACACAGACACAGACAACAGACACAGACACAGACACAGACACAGACACAGACACAGACACAGACACAGACACAGACACAGACACAGACACAGACACACAGACACAGACACAGACACAGACACAGACACAGACACAGACACAGACACAGACACAGACACAGACACAGACACAGACACAGACACAGACACAGACACAGACACAGACACAGACACAGACACAGACACAGACACAGACACAGACACAGACACAGACACAGACACAGACACAGACACAGACACAGACACAGACACAGACACAGACACAGACACAGACACAGACACAGACACAGACACAGACACAGACACAGACACAGACACAGACACAGACACAGACACAGACACAGACACAGACACAGACACAGACACAGACACAGACACAGACACAGACACAGACACAGACACAGACACAGACACAGACACAGACACAGACACAGACACAGACACAGACACAGACACAGACACAGACACAGACACAGACACAGACACAGACACAGACACAGACACAGACACAGACACAGACACAGACACAGACACAGACACAGACACAGACACAGACACAGACACAGACACAGACACAGACACAGACACAGACACAGACACAGACACAGACACAGACACAGACACAGACACAGACACAGACACAGACACAGACACAGACACAGACACAGACACAGACACAGACACAGACACAGACACAGACACAGACACAGACACAGACACAGACACAGACACAGACACAGACACAGACACAGACACAGACACAGACACAGACACAGACACAGACACAGACACAGACACAGACACAGACACAGACACAGACACAGA
>JAXIVJ010003721.1:0-2500 GCA_036785665.1 Chirona hameri | reverse complement strand
CTGAAGAAGCCGCAAGGCGGACACTGGGGCTGGGCTGCCCTGGGCTGCCCTGGGCTGCCCTGGGCTGCCCTGGGCTGCCCTGGGCTGCCCTGGGCTGCCCTGGGCTGCCCTGGGCTGCCCTGGGGCTGCCCTGGTCTGCCCTGGGCTACCCTGGGCTACCCTGGGCTTCCCTGGGCTGCCCAGGGCAGGCCAGGGCAAGACGGCAGTGGAGGCAGGAGTCTCCGCGGAGCGGGCGCTGGCGAGGTTCCTGCTGGCGTACCGATCATCGCCACACGCCGTGACGGGGCGGACGCCAGCAGAGCTGCTGTACGGCAGAAACCTGCGGACCCGCCTGAACCTACTGGTTCCCTGCGCCGACGCCACTCTGCAAGCGGCGCGGGAGCACCAGCATCTGTCGGCCGGAGGCCACGTACGAGAGTTCCAGCTGGGAACAGCAGCGTGGGCTCGCTATTACGGGGGCCGACAGAAGTGGATGCGTGGCAAGGTGGTCGCACGACCCGGACCAGTCTCCTACGAGGTGGTGGACATTGGGGGACGCTGTGTGGTCGCGGCACGTGGACCAGTTGTTGGCGGCGGAAGACAATCCAAGCGCGGAGAGAGACGGCTCGGGAAGAGGAGCATCGGCGCCCGCGAGCGCCGCGCCTACAACCAGAGGCAGCGGCGCCGTGCCAGTGGGCGGCGGCCGCGCCGTGCCGGTGCGCGGGGGCAACGCTGTGTCGGGAGACGACGGCGGCAGTGCCGTGGCAGTGGGCGGCGGCGGCAGCGCCGTGGCAGTGGGCGGCGCCGGGCCGGTGTGCGATGGCGGCAGCGCTGTGCCGGTGTGCGGGGCGGCAGCGCCGTGCCGGTGTGCGGGGGGCGGCGGCGCTGTGCCGGTGTGCGGGGGGCGGCAGCGCCGTGCCGGTGTGCGGGGGCGGCAGCGCCGCGTTCGGGGGCGGCGATGACTACGCTCCTGAGGCTGAACACGGCAGTTCGGGTGATCCCACGCTGGCTGATGGTGGCGACGCGTCGCGAGACGCTGGTGACGGCGGTGCAGCGACTCCTGAGCCGGCGGCGGGAACCCCGGAGACTGGCGGCAGTGCGACACTCTCCGGGGAACGTGCCAACGACACGCCGATACGACGTTCGCGACGGGTCACGACGAGACCAGAACGCTTCATCGAACGCTATTGAAGTGAACTCGTGGTGTATATGCGTGTGTAATGTCTGTGCGTGTGCGTACGAATGGTGTATCTGAACCGGGTGGCTGCATAGTTCAGCGCTATAGGGAGCGTCTCTTTTAAGAAGGGCAGGGTGTGGTGTCGTCAGACCGGTGTGCCCTGCCTGTCTCTCACGGTACCTCTCGTCCCCCTGGCGGACCCTATGTAGCTGGGAGTTAGTGAGCTGACCGAGAGATGGCGCGCGGGTACCTAGCCGCCGCCACCTCGATCGGCCTGCGCGCGCGAGCCGTGTTGAGCGGCAGACTGAGTTGAACAGCGACCGACGGAGGGCCTGTGTGTGTGCGCGCAGACCTTAGATACAGTCACCTGGGACCGGAGCACGCGAGAGCAGTGGGCTGCCCTGGGCTGCCAGCCCAGCCCAGCCCAGCCCAGCCCAGCCCAGCCAGCCAGAACCAGCCAGAACCAGCCAGAACCAGCCAGAACCAGCCAGAGCCAGCCAGAGCCAGCCAGAGCCAGCCAGCGAGAGCCAGCCTGCCTGCCTGCCTGTGCGTGTGCGTGTGCGTGTGCGTGTGCGTGTGCGTGTGCGTGTGCGTGTGCGTGTGCGTGTGCGCGCGTGTGTGTGTGTCTGGTGATGCTGTGAATGAGTCAGTGTAGTGAGACAAAACAAAAAGGAAAAAAAAAAAACACCGTAAGGAGACAAAAACGGGACACGGAGCCTGAGACAGTCGCAAAAGGCAAACCTATGGACTTAGTAGCAATACAATTGATACAAAAAAAAATACTCTTGACAACGCAATACATAAACATAATAGAGCGAAAAACCTAATAAAACTAAAAGGAGACTGTAACTGCGGCATCAGTGAAATGGTGAGAGCAACACTAGAACGTCTCGCTCAGATACTAGCAAAGGGGAAGACAAGACACTTCAGCTGAGATGCAAACTTAAAACCAGGGCCTATTTTAACATGTTAACTGGGGGGGGAATTCCCCCCCCCCCAGTGAGCCGTTTTTGCCCCCCCCCCCCCCCCCAGTCAAGAAATGTTGCCCACCCTGATTTCAGTATTTCCCAGTCATCTTTCGCTTGATAGGTATTCAATTAAAATAAAATATGCTTAACCTGGTGGAAGTGGATATTTTTTGGTGATAAATGCACTGGCAGATCCAGCCTCTCTCCGGGGGGGGGGGGGGATCTTTTTGTGGCAAAAAAGAACCCCAATGTTTTCCTCCGCGGATTTGGGCCGGTCACCTTATTCTGGTATTCGAGCTTAAGAAATTCACTTTTAAAAAATGTGGATTTCTTTTTTTTCCGAAAAAAAATCTGATTTTTTTGGGGGTAAAAAACA